>BGZK01001496.1:0-141685 GCA_005406025.1 Eumeta japonica | reverse complement strand
CCTACACGTACCGAGGAAGCAGAACGCGTCTACGTACAAAGGGAGGAACAGTTGGGTATGAGAAAGAAAAAAATTGCGTTTATTTTTAGCGTCGAGACGCGCGGCGGCGGCGGTGCGGAGAAAACGGACTCGACTGCGTCACAGTAAAATTCGCTCGGCCGGCTCTCGCTGCGGCTTTGGAAGCGGCCCGCTATTGAAGTGATCTCTCATTATAACGACTGTGAATAATTTAAGAAAAATTCCGAGCGTAGTACGCGAACGCGTTTGGCGTGCGCCGCGGCGACCTCTGCAATGTATCATCTTCAAAATATAGACTAGACTAATAGATTAATTGCCAAAAGAGCGTTTGGATCACTGCGGGGACAGCATATTTTGAAATAGGATTCATAAATAAAAATACCGAGGGTTTGTATGCAGATTTTGATGGAAATGGAAATTTCACATGGACTGATTTTGAATGAAAAGTTCAGAATGTTAAATATTGCAAGATTATGTAAAACGTGTCATTGCAATTTATCAAATTATTTCTCCATATAATATTGTAATGCTATTATATAAGTAAAATATATCCGTACTTAGATGAATTATTCAAAAGTCAGTTTACAAATTAACTATTTTTTTGCATTTACATTCATTTATAGAGATGAAAATAGGAACATTTTATTCATGTATACCAAAGGATACATAAAAGAATATAAAGAGATTATTTTATTTTGGTACAATTAAGAGTCATTGTGAAAATCCATCTTAATAATTATTCCACCCATACTAATATGCGAAATTCTGTCGGTCTGTCTGATATGTTTTAACGCCTAAGCAGTTGTACCGATTTTGAATTTGGTAATAGTTTGACACCTGCGAATGGACAGAGGTTACTTTTTGTTTGTTTATCTGTCTGGTAATTTCTATGATTATTATGGTTCAACAATAGTGTAACTGATTTTAATGAACTTTAGTGTACTAATAAAACACACTATTTTGTAATGATAAGCTACTGTCTGTTTGTCTGTATGTTTACTTAGAACTGGATATGACTTAATCGATTTTGATAAAAATTAAAAAAAACTGATAGAACTCCTTATCATATAAAATTTAGGTTCCTGTTTATGTTTATTTGTATCACTTGTTTAATTAGAACATTTTAAAAGCTATTGATTTTATTTTATTTTGTTGGTCCCACTTATTGTTTGCTTTGTTAGAGAAGGACCGATGTTAGAGTGGACGATGAATATTGAAAATGGAGGGAGAGAAGTAGATATGGTGTGAGAGGGTTAAGTAGAGCGAAAGCTAAAGTGGTGTCAACAATCTGATTGTAATTATATGATTAATAATAATGGTTTAATAATCAGAAAGCCAGTGTAAATTAAGACGAACGATAAGGTTATTACACTGAATTTTTACTCAATTGTATATCTTATTATTGTAATATCCATAAATGTGATATTTTGTGACAATGTCTGGTTGTTTGTAAATTAATTACGCTTATAGGGCTGGATGAATGAATTTAGATGAAATTAAGACATTTTCTGGCTTAATACACATTGATATTTTAACCTCCCGTAGATGCGTTTCTATGCAATAATTTGCAAAACGGAAAACGAGATCGAATCGGAACTGACTATGAAAACGGAACTTAAATGGAAAACAGACTCGGGATTGGTATCAATGATAACAATATTACTCGATACAAAAAAAATAATTAATTACACGCCCATGCGAGTGGAGCCGAGGGCAAGAGCTACTAGCTTATAATTATTATACCGATTGCAAAAACTCGCTTCAAATTTATTATACCGCATGTTCTAAAATAATTCGTCGGCAAATTCACGATAGCTTAGTTATATTTAAAACGGACAAGTTTCGGCCATAAATCGACTCGGAGCGATGAGATACAGTAGCAATATATACCTTAAGATACTTTAAAGTAGCTAGGGAGAGATTTATCGACGTCGATATAAGAAAATTCATATTCTCGGTACCATCTCGGTTAATATTTAGATAAGCGTGATGGCGTCTACAAACAATGACGCCTCGGTGAGTTTACGTTTCAATTATCATCATTGTAGGATAACCGTAAAGATTTGACAGATTTGGTTTGTTAAAAATATACGATATATTTCTTTATTTTATAGCAGCGCTTGATGACTGTGGTCGAGTGACAACAACGGTCCGGGAGCAATTGCCGGGATCAAGTTAGCACTTGACGGTAGAGAATCGAATGAATGGTCACACCGTTTCAATTTAGTGATGTCTGTCTCAAATAGTTCTTTGATTCGGAAATTAAGTTAAGCGGTTGGTTAACGCTGATATCATGTCAGTGGCAGGACCACTCGGAAGCATTATTATGGCGGTTGGATGACATCTGAGATGACAGGTCTGGTCGTATATATTGCGCCGGGCGCGAGAGCCTGGGGTTCGATTCTGTCCTAGCATTTTTTTTAAAATTTATTTAAGTACTTTCGAATGTATTAATTAACTTCATTGTGATTGTTAATAAAATTAGTAATATTTTACTTCTATTAACAGCAATTATTGTATAATAATTATAATACGTTACTTTATTTGTTGCCTGTAAAGTCGGTATACGGGCGAAAGTTTTACGTGACAACGACTTTGAATGGTAAATCATTTTAATGTGAATATTCTTCGTATAGTAGGAAGAAGGATGAAATAATAGTAACAATTTAAAACATTTATTTATACAAAGAATTATATTTAAAACATTAATTTATACAAAGAATCTCGCACTGAATTTCATATTAACAAAATTTTATTTTTACCTTTACACATACATACGTATTTATATACAAATATACATACAATAACTTGCAATACATTTGTAAGCTATGCACTAATTCTCTAGCCAGGCGCGGCAGACCGATCATAGTTGAGTGAGAGAGACGGGCAGATTGGCGGGCTCTCTCTCGTTCGGTGACTCATCGTTACGTTACCGAGCGTTACACTTTTCAAAGTGACTCCCAGCTGCAACCTAATTTAAGACGTTGTCACGTCAAAAATTGGAATATTTTAAAGAATTTCAAAAAATATTAATTGATGGAACATTTTATTTGCAAACACAAATAATTAAATATCTATGCAAAAAGAGACATATGATTAACTATTTCTAAGAATTTAAATATTTTATAATATAGTTTACAATAAACATCTACCAAAAAGCGAAAAGAACTTTGTTCCGACTGAATATCCCCTAGACACCACCTGTGATTTTTTTTCAGATTGATGGGCTCAGATGTTGGGTCGAGGATGTCGGTCCATGACTAGTTCGCCGCGGTTTGGGAAGCTGTTGTCTACCGCGATCACCAAGTCGACAACGTTCGCGATAAATAGTTTAAAATGTTTCTTGAGGCGCACAGCAAGAGATTTAATTTAACTTGATTTTGGGTCATAGAACGATTCGCCCGTGGTCAGGTTCTGAATCCGGCATCTTTTAATTCTAATGCGACATGCTGAGCGCACCGCTCTCGCTGCTTTTCTACATCTCAGGATATGATTAATCGTTTGCCTCTCACTACCACATATTTATTGTTACATGCACACATTAAATACATTTTTTAGTTTTCAGTATATTATGTTACAAGGTATTAAAAACAGTTAAATAGTCAATTTGACAATAATATTTCTATTCACAAGTTTAACCGCCGCCTATGCTTGCTTGAAACAAGACGCTTTGCTAAGAATTATTTAGAGATAAGGAGAATGATGATTTCAACTATTATGTAAATTTTACCTTATATACTTATGTCTGGAAGATCGGATTCTGCGTCTTTTAGTAATTAACAGTAGTAGTTAGTATTCTATCAATATTTTCGCATTCTCTTTTTCAATTAATGGTAAAATGATAACCGACATTTAGACAAATCGGTCGATCAAACGGAAGCATAATCGATTTTAAACAATAAAAGCGATTGTAACGCACTACACAGACACGCCACCGCCCGCGCCGGCGCTCACGTGGCCGGCCCCGTAACAGCACGGCGCGCCTACTCGCAGTGGGTCGAAGTCGAAAGCGGAAAGCGGCGCGGCCCTATGCAGCCCATGCCGTGGAAAATAAAAGTGAACCACTGGCAGAGTGGAACGAGAGCCGTTTTTACACGTCATGACGTCGCCTCTTCGAAAGACGCGATCGATACGAGTCGCGAGCGGCGGCGGCGGGTGACCACACGCGGCGTGCGCGTGGCCCGTTTAAATTCGTATCGTTATCTGAAAATGTCATCACATGGAAAATTCTGCGGAACGACGTATGTCTCATGTTGCCTAATCTTTGGAGATTCTTGACTACCGAGTGGCAAACTGTTTCATAGATGAGCGAAATGGTTTCGCTTAAATAAGAGAAAATTGAAGCAGCTCCGAATATAATCGGGAGCACGTACGCGGCCGCGGACCATTTTGAGATCGCGGCCGGCCGCCGTGCGCCGGCGCCCACACGATATAACATTACCGGTACACCATACCTACACACGGGGTGCCACCGCGCCGCGACACACACAACAAACGCACGACGCCAGGCAATTAACCCATTAAACCGGTGAGCGAAGCGCGTGGTTCCAGACACGCGAGGCGGGAAGTGTTAAGTGAAACCTAATATAGATGACGGAAGACTTGTGGAATTTTCCAAGCGTTTACGTGAACTTCGCGCAATATTGAGAAACGGAGCATTACACCACCAGTAATCGACATGGACGTTAAAAATCTTCACCGTCATGGATTGTGAATAATTTATTAATTTTATCTGAACCAGATAATAATATCACATATTTTATTATCGTATTTCTGCAAAAACACCGGCTTCAATTTATCTTTACCATAAAAACACATTAAAATTACATTAATAATTATTTGAATTCATGTAATAAGGAAATAATTAATTATTGCGAATTAATTAGGTATTCTACTTTAAATCTATGGAAATATGTATGTATACATATGGGTAGTATTATTTGTTGGCGACTTTTGTAGATACAGTGCTATTTGACATTAAACAAAACTGCAAACTTCCCATTGATTTGTTTTTTGCAGATCTATAAAAATAACAGACGGAAGATCGTGCTCGTTAAAGTGTCTGTCAATAATCTTGTAATAAATAATTGTTACGTTATCTATACAAAATGTCGCCGAATCTTTGGCAAAATATTGCTGTTGCTGACGTCGTCGGTGTTGATAAACAGTAATAAAGTATTTTTTTAAGTTGACGAGGAAAAATCAGCCGTGCGATGCATGGACAGAGGACGTGGTGGCGGCGGTACGGGGCGCGGGGGGCTTTCTCTGCGTCGCATGTTGCCTTGCCGCTATAAAAGAGGCGGCCGCGGGCCAACACGTCGGCATTCGGCGAACAGCCGTCTCGCCCGCATCATCCTGAAGGTTTGCTCGTTCATCGCTTTGGTTCGCTTGTATTGTTCATCCTGATTTATTACTAATTCAATAACAAATATGAACATATGCCTATTTATAGGTAAACGGCACGATACGTCTGCCGAATGCGGCGTGTCAAGGTCGTAGCACTTCATTGTCCGTCCTCGGCTGAGGCCGGGCGCCGCGGTCCGCGGTCTACGCGACTCCGGAAAACGCGGAAAATCTCTTATCCGCATTTCGTGACGCCGACAGTCCGGCAACCGCGTAGGGGATTTACACTATTATATTGCAAAATGTAGGTTCGGTGAGATAACGGGTCGGATGTCGAAGTACGCGGATCTTCCAATTACGTCACCGCCATTGTCGTCGATTCGATACGGTCGACGCGTCCGAATCGGGATAGATAAATTGAAGGCGTCGGGATCGGCTAGTCGACTTTGCGCGGCGACCTCCGCGGTTACCTAATGCGCGGGGCGGGCGGCGGGCGGGCGCGGCGAGTCGCGAAGTGAGAGGAGAAGGCGCGCCGAGACCGGTCTCCGCGGCTCCGATCGGCAGATACGACGTGTCCCGCTGTGTGTGTGCCCGCCGCCGGCCTCGCTCGGCTTCGATACGCAGGCGCACACATCGACGACGAGAACTTCCGCTTCGTTTCTTAGAACGCCCCGTGTACATACGACGATCTCCGTGGGCCTTACCCGGACGCGAGCGGTCGATCTCGCGCCGCCCGCCCGACCTCGCTTAGCGCTAGTGACGTCGGAGGTAATATCGAAGGAGTGACACCGGCGCGCGGTTATAGACTTCGCGGCCCGCATCATAGAATCCACATTCGCTCGCGTAGACGGCCACCGATACGAACGAATGGGTACATTTTGACGAGATACGTAGCGGGAAAGTCCGAGCGCTCCGCCGAGAGCGGCATTAATTACTCACGACTCGTCGTCCGGCGCCGGCCGGCGGTAATCGCTTGGAAACGGATCATTGTTGACATTTAGACGTGTAATAAATGTACGAGACTAGTTCACGACTCCGCATAACTACGATGACGTCAACCTTGACTTTTCTAGCGTGTCGCCTTCGCGCCGCTACATATCGATCCGTGTCGACTTGCGCCATATTGGCACATAAAAGGCTCTAGGAACGTAATTAATTTGAAATATTAGTAGCGATCTATTTCAATCATATTCGTGTTCGATTAGAGTAACACGTACCTAATGTTTCTTAACAAGCTTACGCAAAAAAAAACCTATTTACCATCTATTTCAATGTGACCTCTCTCGTATAAAAGTTTGTTTGCGCTGTTTGTTTAACATTGTCGCATTTGTAGATTAAGTTGGATGATATTCCTGAATTTTAAAAACAAGAGAAGTAATCATCCAATGGAAAAAACACGTGAAGCGACATACGACGATAGCGAGTATAAATTTCAACAAGTCGTGTCACGGATGATAAGATAAACGTTTTTGATTACCGAGTAAATTGTACAAATAAATTATACTCTGTGCACGACTCGCGTCAAAATAATATCGAGAATAATAACTAGCGTATAATAGTAACAATGATTAATACAAAGATGAAATGGCTATACCTCTCGACTTCCTGAGATCACAACATCTAAGGTTTAAAATACTGCATCTACGGCCGTCGTACTATTAAAATAAATTGACCGCGTTCACTTAACTGTTAAAAAGTCAATAAGATTGAGAAATTCATTTGGAAATACCTAAGTAGTAATGAGTGTCGGTCAAACTGCAACGCAGTCTACGAATACGTAATCTATTAAGTAATTAGGATTTATTGTAATTATGGATTTAGTAATTAACTAGAATTATTTCTACACAATGGTGCTTTATAAGTTTAATTTATTGCCGGATGCAAAAGGCGAACACTACTAATAATTACATATCGAGTGAAAAATATTCCAACGAAACTAACAATTTTAAAAAAGGTAGTTGTGAAAAGTTACAAAAATAAAATACCTATCCAAAGGCAAAGCCAAAATCTAGTATTAGTAGCTTTAATTTTAAAGTATAAAAATTGATAGTAGTATTCATTTCCTCAAAGTGAAGGAGTAAACAGGCGATGCAAGTCCGAGCGGGGCCGTCGCCTGTCGCTCCCGAGCGCTCGGGGTGCAGAGGGACGTCGTACCGGATAACGTGTGATAGCTTTCGTAAAAACGATGTCAACGCGAGGTTTCGCTAACGGTAGCCATCGGCGGGCGGCGGGCGGGCGCGTTCGGCCCGCCCGATCGGCGGCCGTTCGTGTGGTTTCTACGATACCATTTGCATATTCGCCGACTTTCTAATGGACGATGCGCCCCGTTCTTGTCGCAATAGTCGGCGGCGGTGAGGTAACACCGATTCATTTAATTATATATACGTGGAAAAAAATACAGCGACTCTCGCGCATTGTGCGAGTGAACGCTCTCGCGTGTCGCGCGCAACCTCGCTTTTCGCTCGGCGCCCGCGCGCTCATTGGCCGGGGCCGAACCTTATTAAAACGCCGCTCTCGAACCGGAATGCTTCGTGTTTTGCACTCGACTAGCTATCAGAATTGTACTGTCTTCACTACAGTATTATTACCATATATTAATAGGCGTTTCATATTAAATGTGCATAAATGAAGTAGATTACACCGTCAGAAATACGCAGCTTCAAAAATAACTCTAATCAGTTTTTAAGTACAACTACCGTGTAAATAAACCTAGGTCGGAACGCGTCGGGATTTCACAACTATGCGCGGTGACTTTCGCTCCTTATCCACCACGTATTCGCCTCGTTAGGAAACCGCGGAGCTCAACGACTTCTAAATGTATTCAATTCCAAACAGTTTGAAAACAATTCAACGGGCTTGTGAATTAATAGGTCTAGGTACGTCGCATTCGATTAAAATGGAAAGGTGTCGTCGACACGTCACCCTGAAAACGAAGAATGTATATTTCTTGTTCTAGACGTTCGTGTACATATTTGAAGTATTTTCGATTTTAGAAACGCAGTCAAACAAATTGCATAATCGATAGTCCGCAGAGGCGAATAAACCGTTATCGTCGACGTCAGCCATTCGTTCGTCGCTCCGTGATAATCGATATAGGAATTCAAACAAAGCGAACATAATTCGCCAGCGGAGGTAGAGGCAAGGATGCGGCGGGGCCGTTCTCGTGGTTGCGCACGCGACCTTCCGACGCCGAGGAGGGGCGCCTCTCACCGGCCGACGTGACCGGCGCCGCGGCCGCCGCCGCCGCCGCCGCCGACGAAACCTCGACGTAACTACGCTCTTACCGACAGACAGCCTAGCCGCTGCCTATTAGCCAACACCTGGCCGACGGCGCACGCCTCTTTCGGCTGATTCTTGATAGCGTAATAATATAAGCTTTCATAGCCCGACGCTAAATGCAACTTCGTCCTAAATGTAATATTGAGGACTAAAATATCTCCGATAGTATGTTTGTACGATGAAACTAAATTGATATTTTAAAAACAAACTAAATGTTGCATGTTTTATTAAAGAGAGCGAGTGTATACAAACTCCAACTAATACATTATTAAATTACACAACTCAAAGTCGAAGTTTTAAAACATAGCAGTCCCGATTTCACAACATAATACTAATTCATTCAACCTTATTATTCAAGACAATATTTCACTTATGCGTTCCTCAACTTAAAACAAATAATTCCCTAATCGATTACTTAATACGGTGCAAGAGATTTTCCCTTTTGTATTACCGCACGCTGCACTCTCACAAACGGAACATTGTGTAAATTGTTATGCAACATTTATATCACATTTTTGATGCACACTGACCACAGAACGTCTAACGCTATTAGGGGTAAGTAACAATGCGTTGACATTTGGCGTGACGTGTTTCTGAAACTCATTACACGTTATTATGTCACACACGACACGTAGAAAGGATTCTTTTCCATACATATTGTGCAATCGGAATTGGGAAATGCGATATTTAAAAAAAGCTGTCCGCCTGATGGGAGTTGGGTAACATCTTCGATGGCGACCCACAAACGAGGTGACGGACACCTATCGCAACCACACCTCGGGGCACAATTCAACAGTTAGGAGGTGCAGTAAAATACCAGTAGAAAGAACAAAAAAGTTCTTACGAATTCATAATCGATATCAAATCACATGAATGCTGTTCATCATCGAAACAATGTCTCGTAAAGACTCTATATTTAGAAGTTCCTACCGCAACTCGTGGGCTATTGTTTTGGATATTGTTATTGAACTCGGTTTACATAAGAGCTGTGCAGGGTCGCAGTTTAGGAACGAAACAATGCAATCGTAACTTAAACATGTATGCTCAATTGAATCGACAAGGGCCGTTAATTCGCCATTGATCGAACACATGTTGAGAACCAACTCTAATACCTTATTTGATATGATCGCGGTTCCGAGTAACAAATTTATCTATAAATTCGGTAGGAAAATAATACCCCAAACGATCTATTTGCCAAACCTAAATATTATATTGTTTGAATGTACAATAATGAATAATGAGCAATGTTGTATAGACAATGCTTGCAGAATTTTTGTACGATAATCGTGTATCCATTACAAGTACGTATCAGGGTAAGAGCGACTCGATGAAACCTTCACACTTTTCTTGTTTTTAAAGATTGAGGGCAGTGATTTTAAATACAATACAATACAGGCGAGTTGAGAACCTTTTCTTTTTGAAGTAGAAAAAACGTATTTCAATAATGATGCACATTTTATAAATACTACCACTTTTTGATATCTATGTAATTTACTGAGCTAGTGTGGTGCATTTATAACCGACGAAAAAAAAAGAATAACACCTTAAATCGATGTGTGTGTAAATATTTATGTATAACCATGTAAATCTCGTCATTGGACGATTTTATTTTGATGATTTTTCTTCCTATAAGTTACTATATAGCTCAAAGTTGTACTCAATTTAATTAAGAAAAATATACTTAACGGTTACAAAGTAAGGAATGGAACAAAAAATATTGATGTTATTATCAGATAGTTTTTTTTTAATATTGGATAAAGTACATCCCAAAAAGTTAGCCTTGTGTAAAGTATAAAATCAATCCTTCATTAGGTGATGAAAAATACAGATGAAAATAAAAAAGTATTCAGATATTTTATTGTTAACTACTATTAGTATAATTACATATAACTTTAACAGAGTAATTATTAGATTTTGAGGACCTTTTCATATTGAATAAATACAGCATAACTTCAATAATGGTTTCATTGAATTGTGACAAAAAAAATTGGCTTCAAGTGATAACTTTTAAATAAAAATTAAAAACAAAGTACAAAAGGACACCGACTTCAAAAAAAAAACAAATTTTAATTAATTTTTATAATGTCAATTAAGCTACCTATCAAATTAATTTTAACAGATAACGAATCGCTGTCAAACAAAGTCAATCTAAATTCTAGGAATCGATTTAATTCAAGTGTTCTTGTCCATCAAGTACCGCATATCAAGCTATTTTATTATGGCATTTTCTTTTAAGTATATATATACATATCTATATAACATGAACATCATCGATTGTTTCGCACTGAAGTTGTAAACATAGCTTAATTAAAATTGAAAAAGTTTAGGGTTTCCTTTTCGTTTTTTTTTGTAATATGTTTATTTATTTTATTATTGAAGTTAATCATCGTGCAATACGATATTGTAATGGGCCTTATTTTAAGTAGAATAATAAATACTACAGTACCGGGACCATTTTGTTACTGTTCATTAATATTTTAAAGTTGTGGCTGATGCAACAAACATCGATAGGCCAATATGACAGAGATGAGAACAAAAGATTTTTTAAAATTATTCAAAAGAAGCAGAATTAAAATGATTTCGTACCAAATTGTTGTATCTAGTCAATTTTATGACTAGGAACGTCGGATGATGTCGCTTAATTAAACACGTATATCAATAGATCCTTCGGGCGGTGCGTAAACGCGCGCTCGCCGTATTCAATATTCGTATTCAGCGTACGGACAGAGGCAACACCGTGACGCCACTCGATGTGGGCACACACAATGTCGCAAGTATTTAGATCAAGGTGTGAGAGACACGCGTCGGAACGAAACGATCGCTCCGTGGAATTTTCGTTTAGTGATCTCGCCGGTCGGCGTGATTTCTATTTGTCTACCGCGATGATGCTGGGCGCGGCGCGGACGCGGAATACGAGACGCTAGACATTAAATTTAATGGGGTAAAAGTTTTCACCTCGCATAATGAATTGTTTCTTTTATATCCTTTACTTGAAGAGTTCAAAGAGGTTTTCGTTGTATATAGCCCACGATATTTAAAATGTGATTTGTGTTTACTATTAATTTCAAACTGACGTAAATTAATAGTACTGATAAATACGCTAATACTATGGACGACATTTGTATGAGTTCAAATTTGCAGCTAATTTATAAAGACAACTTTAATAACCACATTTCTGAAATTAAATTAGAACGAACGATTCGCGACATGATATCGTGCTAAAGTTTGCAGCTATTATTTCGTGTGATCAGTTTTAGTAGACACAATGAAAGTACCCAAACATTTCATGAACCCTGCAAAAGCTGAGCTTAAAACAAGACAGGCACCGCCCACGCGCCGTATTACGGTATAATGACGCACCGAGCTTCGCTCAAGGACCGAACAATATTTCACACAGCGTTTGCCGCGCGCTAGCTTTTGACATTGTTGCGATAATAGCTATTGAATACGTAAGTTTCCATTCTCCTTTTATAGATGACAGGAAAATATTTTATGAGTCGTTCGCTCTATAGCGAAACGAATGAAAATACTCCTTTAATAACAACTTCGAACTGAAATGATAATAGTTACCAAACTGTGTTAAATAAACAACTACGATTATGTGTTGCAATATCCCATTATTCAACCATGGATTAATTTCGTAAGCGATCATGTATAAAGATTATATCTATCACCACCATAAGGCTGAATTAAAACAATTACAAATTATTCACTATCTACATTGTCTCTTGTCTGATAAGTAGTTTATTACGTCATTTTCACATAATGCTACTAGAAGAAAAAAATAGACTTAGAATCACAAGTATATAATTACACAAATTCAGATTTAGCTAACAAAAGTAATTTAAATAAAAGTTTGCAAGTCTATAATGTTACAATATACCTAGTAAGGCACCACATAACACAGACAGAAATCATGGAATGGGTCCCCTTAATGGGTAGAACAAATTTACAGGCATCACTTTGGCTAGTCGTCGATGGCCGGAATAAGTACGGCAAACACCAGATGTACCACTGTGCCGACGTATTGCCGCAGCAGGCTTGAATTATCCTTCGTACTCAACTATCACAGATAAATCAACGTAATTGTTGTAATGATTCATTGCAGGAATAGATTCACCGAATTCAATATATGCCATGATAAGAATCGTGATATTTTAAATATTTAGTCATTTCCATTTATATAACAAGGAATAGGGCTCGTCGACTGGTTGATTTGTTGCTTAAATATCCACAATTAACATAGTATTCCTACGTTTTTTTTTTTAATTTTGAAACCCGCCACACTGATAACGTAGGAGGTGAGAATTTAACGTGAGCAACAAGTGACGATCCCGATTTAACTTTAGTGCCGGCGTCACACTTCGACGAAACGTTATACTCCCGCGCCGAGTTTGTTCTGTGTCGATACGAAAATAATCGTATACATAGATAGATGTATACAAGGCGAGCGGCACTAAGCAGTGCTAAAAGCGCCCAGGCTGCCAGCCTTGCTCGGCGCCGTTGACCTTGCGGCGACAACTGCACGCGCCACACAACACGATACTGCCGTCGTCAACGTCATCGTCATTATCGTGAGCCGCAGAAAGAAATTAACCGATCAAGCGAAAGCGGTGACTCGTACTTGTTCCCTTATCGCCGATATGAATTTACCTTAAAATGTCAACGACCAGAATGCGACGACCGATGGACAAAAGTCCCAAATGTTCATTTTCGGTACCGTTATAACGCTTGGTACAAGATTTGTTCACTTTGTTCACTTTAATGGATGGATTGTATGGATTCAAGTACACTTTAATGGTCGTCAGCCTTAAAACCTTAAAGGCTCCGATAAGCCGGAAACTCTTAAAATCGAGTCTCCGGTTAACGGTGTCGCATAAGCTTTAAATGCTGTCCGAAGTATTAAGGTTGTTGACCTTGATCAGACAACCTCCCGACGAACACAAGGTGAAAATTGTACTACTGCTCATTGTACAATGTCGAAAAGACCGTCGGGTCGCGTCGGCAGAGTTTCAAACTGGTCGGTACTTCGGGGCCTGCTATAGGCCACTGAGAGTGAGCGACATTGCCCGTACAGTAACGGCAGAGAAAAATAGCGATATAAAAGAAATATGTATTGTTAGGTCGGTGTTGGGTTTTTATCGTCTTTGGGTATATAACAAGTTTGCTTCTTTGTAACCTGTACGTATCCGTAATGAAAGAAGTCTTTTACAAATTGCATCTTAACTGTACTCTACAGTAGTAGAGTACAGTTAAGATTTATAGCAGATTATAGAATATTATTGCTAGCAACACAGCGGACATGTCAACCGCGGTAGGCAAATGTAATTAGCGTCAGACTGTAAAAATTTCACTCTCGACAAACACGTATTCCATTCACTGGCTATAGAATCGGTTTCGAGTGGCACGTGATGGGAACGAAGCGGCAACTTTCAAATGAAACATCGTAATATGCTTCAGATCTGGCAACCGTAGAGTTTATCCGCCACCTGGCATTTAGCGGAGGACACTTTACAGACGTACGAGGAAATTTAAATGTCGAGAAGTTAATATAAATCGATCGGATATTTAACGAATTGTCATTATGTAGGCAGCTTTATGATTAAAATTAATTTGAATTTAATGAAAATTTAGTGAGCCTCTTTCGTACACGGTGCAGACGGATCGATTGTAAATCAAATGGTAGTTCATAAATCGGAAATGGCGGTAGGGTCCGGTGGTGTTGGGGGCGCGGGGCGCGCGGCGCGGTGTAGCCAGCGGGTAACTGTTTCGCGGTGCCGCTAATAAGATTTGTTGTATAACGGATATTATGCGAGCGGCGACGAGGCGAGAACAATCGCCCGCACGGACCGGTCCGTGCCCGTGCGTTACCTGCGGGCCCACAACAAAACGACGCGCTGACGGCGACCGCCCGACCGCCAGGTGTCGTTGAATTATAACAATGCGCCTACATGATCACACATTGTATTAGCTGTAACCAAGATTCGATTGCTGACTTAGCCATAGACAAGTTTTATTTGGCACCATTATAACATTATGTATGATTTTTTACCTTAACCATTTAAAGTTATGTACATGTATACTAACAAAATTTATTTGTAAAATAGTACGCTTACAGGAATGAAATATGGGCTCAGAACCTACCACGTTTGAGTTGGCCACTCTGCTAAGCTGCGAAGATCTTCATTCAATTAAAAAAATGTTATTGTTTACACATTGTAGAATCCCAAAGTTAACCTTTCGACCGCTGCGTCTTTATTTTTCACGTTCTTGCATGTTTAAAAACGAACTGTCAAGTTCCGAAACAGTTCAATACAGTTGAACAATTTGAATTTCAAATATCGTTTATGTTGTGTGGTGAGGACAGATGTTCATTTCGACTACTTTAGAATTTCAGAACGTGGCAAATAAATAATTGAAAAATACTTCAGACAAATTAATTATGTATTATACGCTACTGAAAATAATTCTAATTCGAATAGTACGTCTAAGGTCCGAATACGAGTACACGACGACTGTGTGACTTGCGACACGTGCCGCATTATGTGACAAAGGAGCCTATTGTATATGTAGGTATATGATTATTTCTTGCGGAGTTCGACAAATTCGGATTAGTCATATTCGGCGCGGAGTGTCTGTTTACACGAAATAGGTTTCGAGGCGAAGGCCGCCTGCGCCGCAGTCGGTCAACACCGACACAGATACCTTTTTTTTTTCTAATGAATGAAATTGAACCAATTCTCGACTTGCGTGCTTTAATTATTACCCTTTTATAACAAATCTATTGCGCCGTTTAGTTTGTTGTTATTATAAAGTTTTTTTAAAATATTTCATTAAACGAAATACCGTTTAATATAACGTCAATATTGATATCCAATCAGTTATCTCTATGTTCTATTTGAAATAATTATCAGTTCAATTTCCATCGTTTTACTTATAATCGGCTTATCGATCACGATTTTAACTTTTATTTTACCAACAAGTGTTAATAGACCCATTGATCTCAAACGTTATGTGGTCTATATTTCAGATGCAGTAATATAAATTCCCTTTAGAGAACTTACACGGGAGGTGTGCCGGTGGTCAAAGCCCAAGCGCAGCGAGCGGTGACTTTTACTGGCGGCGGCGGGCGGGTTATGTAAGCTTGCAGACTGCAGCCTGCACGCCCGCCTCGATTTATTACCGACACCATTGTGCCACCGATTTCGTAACACAATAGGGCGACAGCGGTGGAGGGGACCGCCGGCGGGATAGGCGGCGACGGCGGGCTCAAGTTTCGCTCGATCTTCGTAAGCCATACCGATACAGATCACGCTTTCAGCGAAACTAAATCGAATAGGTTACATCACCTTTGACGTTTAATAGCATCTTCGTGTGCCGCTAATTCGGTTGTAGAGGTCTATTGTACCGCGGGTGGTCTAAGCTTTTAAACAATTGTTAACTTAAGACTACTGAATAACTTACTACTATTTTAATTTCGCACAAAAACGCGCAAAAAAGATCATGGTGAATAGGCAAGCAAGCTCCACAGATTATAGCGAAATTCGAATTAAGTCCCAATAAGTTGATGTTGTGTGTGTGTGTGGTGGGATTGGAAGAGTATTATTCATTATGAGATTTTACTGCCGGGCAAAACCATCAATTCGGATCTCTACTGACGAGACTCAAGCAACAAGTAGAGAAAAAACGGCCGGAATTGATCAATAGAAATGGTGTGATTTTTCATCACGATAATGCCAGACCACATGCATTTTTAGCCACTCGGCAAACATTGAGAGTTTGGCTAGTAAATGTTGGCATCTACCATATAGCCCTGACCTTACATCCTCACATTTTCACCAGTTTCAGTTTCTTCAGAATTCTTTAGGTAGTTAGGTAGTGTTATGTTGACATTAAGAGAGGATACAAAAAAAACCTACTTGTCACAGTTTTTTAAACAAAAGTCCCAAAATTTCTACAGAAATGGGTTTATGTCACTATCTAGAAAATGGCAACAAGTTGTTGAACAAAATAGCATATATATTAAAATTATTATTCAAATATTGAATTTGTATATAAAATACGAAAAAACCTTTTTCTCCGACCTTATATAATATAAAACGACAGAGTTTAAAATTACGCACTCAATAGTAACATTTGAGAATGGTATTTGATTCGTATGCAATATAAATAGACGTATCGAGATGTCTATCAGCACAGCCATACCATCAGGTGGCCCGATGGTAGAAAGTGACGGAAAGCAGACGGCAACTCATCGTCCGCTCGGGCCGAATCTAGACCCGGCGGCGGAATCCGGGGCTATTCTGAATGAGAATTGTCAAATGGTGCCTCAGCATTCAATGATCACATCTGGAGAAGACACTCGCTAGCATAATGCCCGAGTGAAAGTGGTGAGCGCGACCGCCGCCACTGTTTGTTTCTTTTCTAACGTGCCAGTTCTTGATCGACCCAGCGCGGCTGAAATACTGAACAGCCTACTGACATTGTGCAACAAGATTCACTTTTGCAGATGTTGTAAGATTACATATTAAAAAAAAAAGTGTCAAATGTAAAAACGGGTGCAATTTACCAATTAAAACGATGCAATTAGCAAATGATGGGCGTTTCTCGACAAAGAAAAAGGGACAAGTCTGAAGACAAAGAAAAAGCCAAACAAAGGGATTCGTCTAAGCCGGAGCCCTTGCAGGCAACATTCGCTCATCCATATTAATACATTCAAGAGGCCTGCTAAGTCGGCCAGCCGTCGAACCGCTACTGGTAGTCTCAAACAACAAACAAACACATATTTTTCAATTTAAGTAAGATTTATTTTTATCATTTTGTTTCACTAGCCTATGTAATTAAATTTTAAGCTTAATACAAATATCTAATATTTATTAAAGGGTTGCACAACGAATGTAAGCACCAAATTAAAAATGTTATAAGACAACTTATCACGCAATCTAGTCATAGCAAAACGCAACCTGACCTTCAGGACAGTGTTTATTTTATTTGCTAAGCAGCCTTTCTATCTTTCAGGACAATTCACGATATTAAATGATAAGTAATTCTTTTTACTTTTATCCAAACACGGTTTATCAATAAATATGTTCTAATTAGTGTTGAGAAATAAAATTATTGACTAATATTGAAAATATATTTCTTTACGTAATAAAAACATCAAAGAATTTGCTCATAATATTATAAACGAGATAATACAATCCTAGTATTAAAGTCAGTTCATGACAGTTAGCAATCGTGTTTGTTTTGGCAAGTTTCTAACATTTTGTGATTTAATTTATTTGTATTTTATTTTTAATTAAATTGGAATTCAATTCACTAATATTATACATTTACTAGTTTTCGGGCGCGGATCCGCCCGCATGGACATAGAATGAAATCTGTCATCTTTTACACCGACCGAACACGCAAGCGGTCACCCATACTCCAGGTATCGGTCTCGCTTTCTTTACAGATCCTGATCCCGCTTCTGATTCCTACTCCGGTCTCGGTCTAGATACCGTATCTGCCTTCGATTAATTTCCGATTAAATTACCCCATATGGACGCATACCCTTACAACGCATACATACAAACGCACACCAGAATAGTCATACTAATGGATCGATAGTTTTAAAGAGAACTCTAGTAATATTTTTATTGATTTTGAAAACGGTTTATGATTTTTGAAATGGACGCAAAGAAAATTGAGTGTTACTGTGTTCCATAGAACCTTGGGCATATTCTTGCAAAAGAAATATAAAATGGTTTAAAAATAGTCATAAATATTCTTTGACATAATTTTTTTATATGTAAATAAGCTACTGAAATTTAACCCCAGTGTTTTGTAGTTACCCCATATGAATCGGCATTTTAAAATATTATATCTTATTTGTTTCATGTTTTTTTTTTTTTTTAATTAATTGTACGTCGTTTCTTCTTTAATAAATTATGTTTAATTAGGTACATACAAAAAAATCATCATTAACCCTTGTTTGAATTACACATAATTTCATTATGCCATTCAAGTTGGCGGTTTAAAATGTATTTTCAAATGTAAAAATTCATTTAACAAGTCTTACATTCGTTCTATTTTTACGTTCCCGTACTAGAATAGAACGGAAATTTTATAAGATCACTTTATTGTCTGTTTGTTTTGCATGTAGACTTTTTTGTTATGAACTTGTAGACATATGCAGTTGATAATTATATAAAATATTAAGGTCTTCGCTCTTTTGGAGGTACAAAAAATTCAAGTTTCATAACCACTACAATCAAAGGGTATGGTCATTTAGTCACGTACCTTGCACCCGAAAACTTATTCCCAAAACGCTTATAGTCTAAGTAAGGGGAAAAATTTGGATGTCGTTAATTTGCAACCAACATTTGTAGTTGAATGTCGACCGATCGTTGAGCGTGGAGAGCAACCAATGGATCCTGTTGTAAACGGCTGTATGATTTTTTTTTAACTTCTTACTATGAATTGAAATTTTTCGAAAATCCAAAAAGTATACATTAAAAAAATAATTGTATGGAACCCTCAGGGTGGGAGTCTTACGAACAACTTTTTTTGTGATAGGTGGTACCCTTTGTATGCAGCCTTACGTATAAATTCTAAACGACTAGGCTTCGTTATCTTTGCGAGCCGCTATCTGTGACCGCACGCGATTCCACTGGGGTCACCCTATCGGGAGAGCAGCTGCCAAGCACGTAATATTGTCCAAACGAAACAGTCCGGTAGATAACGGTCGGTTAATATTTTCTATTTTCTAATATTACATATTTTTCTTTTTCTTCAACACTCGAATATTACGATTTATTCCATATCCTTCGTTATATGTTTTTTAACGTATACAACTTTTGGCTATTCAATTTATTTTATGTGTAATACATATTACATAACTATTTTTCAAAAAATAGATGCCGTCGCCAACGTCCTTAAACATGTGTTGTTAATAATTTTGTTATTTTCCTGATAATTATTAAAAAAAAACAACAAATTCATACCCGTTCGATAACCGTATGAATAACGTAATAATATTTCTATCTGTTTGTCAATTATTTCATTCTTGCAAATTGTCTAATTGTTTGATGACTACGTGCAAATGTAATTCAACGCAAACACAAACTTGAATATTTCAATTCTGTTTAAATCTAGGTGCTATTGTATACAGCAATCTCGTGCAAACGAGCGAACCGAGTTTGTCGCGGCAACGGCGAGCGAGCGTCGTGCAAATCAAATTTTAATGATTATAGATCTCAGCATCAAATCGAGGTTTTAAAGTACTTATTATGTTTGTGCCAATCATCAAGATGACATGCGAGCCGCGCTCGCTATGAAGGCTCGTCTTATTGTTAAAAACTTGATTTTGAATTTTTAAAGAAAAAGTGTATATTTTTTAATTTTATGATACACAAAAATAGGAAACTGTTTTGTATATTTGGTGACCGACCGCCGAGTCCGACATACAGTCTACTATCTTGCGGTTGCAATCTAAATTTTATCAAAGAACAAATAGTGGGAAAAATTCACATGATTTAAATTTTCTTCTTTTGCATTATCAACCTCTAAAACCCAGGCGGGTAACTCGGAAATACTTAAGAACAAAATATAGTCAGCGTAATACATGCTTTTATAAGAATTATTATTAACTATTAATTAATTAAACGGGGAAGAATGCTGATGCTGAGAGATTTAGAGCTTATAGAGATACGAAATCTAAAAATGTCTTCACGATTGTTGAGCAGCAACACACCTGGCGACGAGGATGACGTACAGAGCAAAGCCTTCGAAGTAACGAGAATCAATTCCGTTCGACCGCTTGTGTAACACAGAGGCGGTTCGCCTCGACACAGCAATGCGTGTGTCCACCGAAGATTTCATATAATTAGTCCGAAAAGCTAGTAATAGTGAGCGCGGCCCACACCCGCGTCTGCGGCCACCTGCCCAGTTTACTACTGACACGATCATCGTGAAGATATCGAATGTTACCTCAACAAATGCGCTCCGGCGAGTAGAATTTTAAGAACATATTTAACAGTTGCAGTACTCAATTATTCTTTATAACGCTGAATTTGTATTCAATGTACGTCTAGTTATTCGCTTAACACAAGATACTTAAAATTTGGTAGGTCTGTGCATAGTGAGGTAGATGTATTGATATCTGAAGATTTTGTGACGTTAAAAAATTATGATTTGAAGTGCAACCTTTGAAATAACTCTTTATTGAAATTTAAAGGCATATCATCAAAATTTTAAAATTGATTTTTTAGGTTAATCATAGGAGTGTATTTCTTGGGGTAGGATGGCCGGTTAAAACATTTAAAAAGAAGTCTGTAACACTTTTCTAATGCTTGTTTGTTTGTCCTATGCAGTTATTATCATGGCTCGAGTATACAAAGATGTGCGGAGTTTGATTACTGAACAAAATGCATTTTGATCTATAATAACATAAAACTATTAATTTTGTATTACTGTCGGGTTCCAAGTTTTACGTTCGTAATATTTTTGATTTCGTATCATAAAGAGACTGAACTTTATATAAATTCTTAAAACTTAGGTAATCCCAAGCCAATGCTTTTACATGTAAATATCTACTTTAATATTTATTTATTGGTTTTTGAAGTACAATATTTATTATACTATAATATATATTCAACGTCATTGTCATAATAATACTTAATTTTTCATGTTATTCAAAAATAGAAAATTGTTTCAAACACTTCATCTGTACTAGAAATATATCTAATAGAGTTGCTCTGAAAAAAGTTAAGCCGCGCTAATTCGTTTGGCAGACTAACATTTCGGCCAATGGAATGTACCTAACTGGGGTTTATTTAGATGAGCGCTCGTACTGAACTACGATAATATTCCCTTAACTCTCACCGTATTTTACACGTATAGCTAAATATTATAATTTTTCCTGTGCGCAAAACGACAAACCAGAAGTATGACCTAGATCACCAGTTTATAAAAAAATATATATTAAAATTTATTTAGAAAGATATTATAGAATCGAGTTAAAATCGATAATATTTCGGCTAGGAAACAAACAAGCCTGCTAATCCCTAGAGCAAAAAACGAATACATTATAACAATTTATATTTAAAAAAAAATTACAACAATGTCCTACGATACAATTTTTCATAACATTCGAATTAAGCGCGGAACCCCAGTAGAGTAAAATAGATAATTCTTGACTGCTTTTAACAAATGCACTTACGATTTCGCAAACGCACTGACCGAGACACTTTAATGGCCGCGCTTCGCGAGAGACGAAAGAGATAGAGAATATATTTTTAGATGTGAAGTGAAAATGGCGATTTCTATTACGCTCGCGATCATCTAAATCTGCTATTTGTATAGACCGCAGAGATTTTCTACGGTTATTCACGTATATACTGATCTTTTGCAGGGAAGCTTTTGTGAAACAACGTTCATCCAACCGTGAAGGATTCAATTGGTAAGATAGAGATGTCACGAGTTGAGATCGTTGTAAGCCGGCCTCTTTGTTCGTTGCATAGTTTACGAGCACTTTGAAGAATATAAAGAATATATTTTCTTCAATTATGTGTTTGAATTTGAATCAGTTGTCCAAGAATGGAAAGTCGACTTCTCTACGGGTTAAACAATTTTATATTCATGTCATTTTTTTTATACAGCATATTCAAGAAGGGTAAACGAGCAGGCGAGCCATCAGACAATAGGTGGTCACCGTCGCCCATATACACCCGCAACCATAGAGAAGTCAACAGTGCGTCGCCAACCTCTTGGGAAGGAATAGGATACTAATGGAGAGGCATTGAGCTGACGGAGGGGGAAAGGGGTAAGTGAGGTACTGGAACTATCACTCACTGGACGAAATGAAACAACAGGAACTGCTACTTCACGTCCATATTCTGTGAGAGTATGGCACTTCATCAGTCAAGGCGGCCCATTTTTGAGCTGAAGCCAATTTGGCTACAGGATAGTTTCACCATAGTAAGATAGTGTAAGTAAATAGTTGTGTGTTGCTGTGTATCCACTTGGTAGGTGACAAATGCAACAAACCATGGCTCAGTGATTGTTCATGTAAAACATGGTAAACCGTTATTATTGGATTTTGTTTGTTTTTTTTTTTATTTCCCAAGAATATGTTTTATGAATGATAACCCCGTCCTAATTTACTACTCATAGGGATAATTATGTATAAGACGTTTCAGAGATATATCTAAATGTAAATACTAAAACAGCGGCTAGAGAAAATATGCAATTTGGCGGTGCTGCAGTTAGTAATTACAGCGAAGCAGAGACCTACATCGTCCGGCTGTTGCAAGGCTATAACGCTATTTCATTGGCCGATGATAGTCATGCTGATAAATTCCTAAAGCATTTGAAGCAATGCCGTGCGGCCGCTTTTGTAACGGTCGTCGTCGTGTCCTTAATGGTTGAGTGGCGCTTGCGCAAAGGTCGTTCGTCAAAATTGGCTCTATTAATTCCAGGTAGCACGAGATCGGTAAGCGGACGACGAGGAAGTGCCCGAATCGCCCGTGTAAGTTATCCACAAAACGCGACTTGGAGTCTTCGGAAAGTGAAAGTGCGCCAAAGTTTTCCGATAATGGATCGTACGCGATACTTTCGGCGCGGCCGTCGTGCGCTTCGATCGGATGTGCTTCGGTTGATGCGGTTTGGGTTTATAAATAATTGCAATTGTATTACAGTTTCATTTGCGATTGCGCCTTCCAGAATTCTTAATTTTGAAAAGAACGAATTGAGGCATTTTGCCGTTGACGAGACAAGACGCGTCGATTAAATTTATTTCATGTCTAAAACGAAAACAAAACTACCACATGTAAAAACGATTCCAAGAAGTGGCATTAGGAACACGTCAGTCACTTCATTAGGAAGCTCGAGAAATTAAATCTTCGTGCAAACAAATTTATAATATAGGATTTGTGGTAAAACAAGAATAAAAATAGGATACGTGACTCGAGTCAGCTCAATTATGCCGTATCCGACGACCATCGAACCAGTCAAAGTGGCCGGGCGCGGCGCCGATTGTGAGCGGCCCTTTTCCACCGCGGACGCGCGCGCCGGCGCAGTTCGCCGATGCGGCCGCCTCGTAACGAAATGAAAGTGAACAAGCGACAGCCCCGACGGGTGGGCGGCGGCGGAGGCCGTCGCACACTCCGCATACTTTTGCGATGAAATCGGAAATCGGCACCGATTCGCACGCGCCGCGCGAATGCCGCCGCGCTGCGATCGTAATTTTTCTCCGACTCGACTAGTTTCAGGGTGATACTCCATAAAAAGTGCCGTTTCGAGTTTCGCTTCTGTAACTTTGCTACGGCATCCGAGTTGAATATAAATATCGCCCTGAATCATTTAGTAAATAATATTATATTAATTTTTACGTGTGCAACGAACGGCCACGGTTTATAAAAACGGCCAAGAGCAAGTAAGACTCTCATGAAGGAGATTTCTTACTATAAGAATTATCACATTACTACACTTCTGTTTTGATCAGACTAATTCGTTTGCGGTAACTAAAAAAAATTATCGATTACTTATTGCATGACATTTTATATTCTATTCACGCTTATTTCCCGTTATTTACAAAATTTTTAAATAGGAATCTGTTTATTTTCACTGCAAATATTCGAATGGGTCATCTAAATGTAAAATCGGAAATAATATTGGGCTGTGACAGACTAGCAAACAGACAAGACACGAATTTAATCCTATTAGGGTTTATTTTTTCATCAAGTTTGTGAAATCCTAAAAATGGCTATAGTTCAAATGCTCTCCTACTTCCTTTATTTAGACTTTAGACGCTAGACACAAAATTCATGCCAAGGTAGATACATACTTAGCATTTGTATTTATAACAAAAAGAAAATAGGGAACCAACGTTAAAGTTCAAAGCCTTCACGGAATATTAAGCAAATGCATTTGTACATCGACTCACGGTCGGCGCAATCAACTACCTGCCAGCGATTGTTACTGCAAACAGGCATCTTTCTATGCTAATGTTTTCCGGGGACTTTGTGTTTGTATCGAGTCTTTTTTTTAATCCTCAAAAAGTATTTGCTATTTTAATATACTGCCGTGATTGGTAGTAGAAATTTTGAAAACGTGGTATCCTCTCTTTGTTGTAAGATGATGAACGGTTTGAACTTGGTAGTGAACCTTAATAAAGTTTACAGTGACCACTTCCAAAAAAAGAGTATATCGTTTGTATCTATATTTCTCTTACAATGAAACAAAACTTCATTCATTTCTCCACTTCGCACTTGATATTTAGTTACAGTGCCCATACGTTTCTAAGGCGAAATAACTCAATTTTTATATTGGCTGTAATTCATTATCCTAAAAAGTTAAAGAGAATGGTAGGTAAGGCTTTTTTTACAGTAGACCGACAACTAGGTAATTATCTGGTAATCATAGCGGTGGCAGGCCACCGTTGGTTATAGGTGGTCTAGGACCGTACGTCATGGAAATCTAGGCGGTAGTTTATATTCAGCACTGAGTATCTAATGGCTGAAATATTTTCTGATCTTTAGTTGTCGCGCCCGGAAGCAGGTCGATGATCAGTAGCGCGCGATACTGGGTTGTTTAGATCCCTGAATAAAATGAGTACCTTGTCTTAGACAACAAAAGTACTTGGCGTTTTCAACAAGGACGAATTTAAAAGAGGTCTTAATATACAATTTTTGAAAATACTTACACTGAATGGGGAGTAAGTAAGCGAAACTACTGGGTCAATAGAGTAATAGAAATTTATGTACAATTGTTTGTCTAAGTCTCAATATATATAGACAAACAATTGTAATTCTGCTTCATTCTTTACGTTGTATGCACGCAACTAAGTACAGGTTGTATGCCTTGAATAGCAGCCATTCCAACTGATTACAAACATTACTTCTCTTATAATAATTATAATCTGTACTTATAACCATTACTTCTCATCAGTTACTAAAAAAAATTTATTAAGTCTTTAGTTCAGTACAAGATCAAAGTAAAAGATGTAATTTAAAGAAAAGTGTACTTCAAATCTGGCAACACCAATATCGAACGAGAAGTCTCAATATAAAAATGATAGCATAAAATTATGTTGAATTTTATTGCCATTCATTACGCAAATGTTATAGACGTTTGAAATTATCAATTCAATCCAAATTGAAGTAATTTAAAATATTTGTTTCGAAAATGTGATAAGAAATGAATTTTTAAATCCATTTAAAATTAAATTTTCTCTAATTTGTAAGATGAATCTGCTATCAAAAACATTACCTGTAACGGCGAATGTAAATAATATGGGCATAGCTGGCTTCAATTAAAGCGATTAGACAAATTAATTTGCAAGAACTATATTATTTACAAACGACATTTATGTCGATATTTTATGTCATCGTTACATTTATGGAATTTTGAAGAATCGACTAAATAAATAAAAAATTGTATTATTACTATACATACTTATTATTATAATGTTGGTATTTGACACTAGTAGTGTTAAAAATAAAGAAAAACTGACGTTGCATAGCTTCTTTTGCTCCGATCGAAGTATGGATATGCCAATAAGCACGATACGATAAAATCGTCTTTGCAATACCACGAAAGAGGACTACGAACGAGTCTATGGCGATCCAATAGATCAATTCATATACAGTGGCCTCAAACGATTGTACGAGCATTGACGTCAATGTTGTCGACACGCGATGTACGCATACACAAGCGTTTCGTTCGCGTCTAGGCACGAATTCTCTTTATGCATTAGTATTACCGGATCATTTATACGGACGGGATAAGTGACTCGGTAAAAAGGTGAGTATATTGGTCAGTTCTTTACTATAAGACTGAATAAACATAAAAAGTAGTAAAGATGAGTTTAGGCTGCGTTTTTAGGTTTCCGAAAGTTTTTCGCCAGGTGAAAAAATGGCACTCCAATAAGACCACTCTTGTATAAGTTTGTCTGTCACAGTCTATTTTCTTCAAATCGTGGGTGAAATACATCCGATTTGATACATATATGGAAGAATTAGGTGATCCAACCGTGACCATAATTATTGAGTAAATAAACGATTTCTTAATTTGGGGTTTACAATTAGAAGGACAAAAATGAAAGGCGAAGTAGAAAAAAAAAACTACAGTGAAATTAATGCATCATGTGATGTATATCAAATGAATGTCTTGCTATGAAAATTATAAATATACAGTTCTTATGAATTTCAAAAGTATAGTTTAAAATATCATTAATAAAAAAATGACCGTTGCTTAATATTATGCACGCAATATTGTCAAAATTATGCACGCAATGATGCACTAGACAAGTTTTTTTTTATAACTTTCTAATTTAGCCCTCAAATAAACTTTATACTGGAATTTGTTTACATATGTGACTGGAACAGTTAATTTCATTTATATACCAAAATGCAATAGCTTTTTCTTTAATAGTAAACGTCAATATATTAGACTTTTTTTATTTAATAATAAATATAACAATAAGAGGATACAGACTCTGGCCCTACCGTTCAAATGATACGACGCGTGCCCCAATTCCTGCCCACCTCGCCGCAACTCTAAATATTAGTCACTTGTCCGGCCTGTTTAGATTCGGTAATCGACGCGGTAAGTATACACGTTCGCTGAACTCTAGCCGTAATTTAATAAAAAGTCGGTACTGGAGAATATTTCTGAGATTGATAAAAAAAAATAGACAAACTTTGAATAATATTCCGCGTATTGCAATAACAAAATACAATGTAGCCGGCAACATGAAAGATTAAATCGATAAAGCGATGCCCAGCTAATTACAATTTAGTGTTCGAGGAAAAAGAGAAAAGAGGAAAACTTGTATGTTTGTTGTGATCAACGGCAAACGACGTTCACAACATAACACTTGTCCCTCTTATGTACTAGCAAGAAAATATACGCAAGCGACTAATTAAAAACGAGAAACAACGAACCGCATGGCGGAAAGGTGTCGAATGCGCTTTACAAATTGTGCAGTCCGGCGGCTAGGGAACACAATCACCCTCGTACGAAATGCGACAGAATTAAGACAGTCCAATGCACTCGGCGCGATGTCAACGCCCGCGCCAAAGGCGGCCGCATCGCATCGAGACCGCGCCGCTGCCGCGAATCCTGTGGGGCGTTCGATACGAAGGATACGATTAGCGGTATGCGTTAATTACATCAATCGATGAATACATTGAAATCGCTCCCGCTCCGTACAGAGGCGCCGATGTATTTCGCGAAACCGCAAGAGTACCGCACCCGCGATCGAAGCCTTGCGCAAGGAGGACGACGTCCCTCGCACCTGAGCGGGTGCATTCGCATCGCGGCCGCGCGCCGGCGCCGACGGCTGGAACTGTCACTATTTTTACCCGAGTCCACCTATGTTATTTACTATTCTGGTCGGCCGGCTCATTGAATCGTGGTTATTATGCGGTGGCGCGGCTGGATGTGTGCCAGCGGGACCCACACCCACCGAGATATTCCGAGAATGGCTACGCTCGCCGAACGATTCGTCGAAATAGATCTCTGTAATCTTGAACCTTTCGCCGAAAACGGGGCGTAATTAATCCGAGAAGAAGTCAGGGTTAAGGCGTGTTAACGCGGCGGGCGCTCGAATCGCGGAAACAGGGTAAAAATTAAATGGAGATTACGTGAATCGTCAAATAGTTCAATCGAACGGGAAAATAATTTACGTAGAATTAGTAAAATGAGCACTATTTTTGAGAAGAAAAATATAGCAAGTTCTTGGAAAGAAAAGGAAAATTACCGACAGAGATAAGAGATTAGAGAAATATTATGAAGGTTGTTGACCGATCGCTATTACGAATTGTTTAGAATAACACGATAATAAATATGTCGTCAGGGTGTCGTATCAATTTGAACGTCAAACGATAAAGCTAAAATGCCAACGAAAAAAAATCTATGATAAAAAGTAAACGAATGTAATGACAACGTATAGACGCCAATAAAAACGAAATATCGGTACACTGCAGCCATGTTAAGTACGAACAATAATCGTTAGAGCGAGGGAGCAACAAAACCGGTGCGTCGCGGCGTCGTGTGAACCGGTCGGCGGCGCCGGCGTCGGCCACGAACCCTGGACCGCCGACCGCCGCGCCGCATAAACAAAACTGCATCAGCCGCGTTTTTTGCGTTCGGACGTGAACGAGCGTTCCTACGGCTGATGGAAGACGCTCAATTCACGTTTCGAGTTATTAGCGCTCGAATCGGCACGATGAGCATGTCGACGATAAACAATCATCTTTTCTGTTAACGGGAATCACAAATACACTTTTGTTTAAATCGACTTATATTTACAATTGAATTTCGTTGTTGGTAGGTGTTATATTACATTGCTAGCTCAGCGTAAACACATTCAACTGGTTCGCCGATAAAAGTCACCGAGTGTCCGCGACTAAAACTTAAATGGCAAGGCCGGCGGCGCCGGTCGCTGGGTGCGGGCGCGCGTGCACGGTGCGTGGACGAGGCGCAGGCGCGTGTTCAGTTTGCCCGTTTTTGAAATAACATTCAGAGTAAAAAGTTTAGAGAACGCTTTACCGTCGAGCAGCGACAAATACCAAAACGAAACCGACTAAGTGGGTCATCATATAATTTCGCAAGCGTATCGAGTGCCGCAAGCGTTAACTGGTACGCGACGCCGTCGCGAGTCAAGGCCCCGCGCCGCCGCCAGCGCCGATCCTGCGCCTGCGCGCCACGCATGCACGCACCTTTCCTATAGGTTATCCTTGCGATCTCGTCTCGAATATATCGATTATATAGACAATATTTGTCGTTTTATTAATGACCGCTTCGTTTTATTAAGGGCTCCCCTCATAAAGATCGTGGGAGAGTGGCTTCGCAGAAAGGATAACCATAACCTAATACACATATATATTAAAGGATTTCGAACTCGAATCATTGCTTGAATAGAAATTTAAAATTTACTTTTTTTATAGCATAAAAATACTTAAAATTCATCACATACAAAATTATTAATCCTATTCATATTTATTTAGCGCATAAAGGAATAACCTTTATTTCAATACGATAAAATTACGAAATAATTTTAAAAATCAAATTACGTACATTCAATTACATCCCGACAATAATCTGCTGGTTAATACCGTAAAGTTGCAATAGTATTGCGTATTGATTTACGTACCGTTCCTATGTACGAAAAGGTCAACTTATTAAGTAATCGCGAGAAAACATGACCTAGGAACATTACACTCAATTATATCACGAATTTGTGAAATCGAATGGCATAAGAATTACTGTAACAAAATAAAATGTTGTATGGCAAATTAATTTACATGGCCGTTATTGGTATGTAACAATTTAGGAAATATTGTAGTATTGCAAAATTAAGAAAAAAGAAAGTAATAGAACTTACCCCTTCATTTCCGGGTAGGAACTGTATTTTAGGTTTCGCCAATTTATCCTGTAACAAAACAATACAAATATTAGAACGGTGCAAAACCTTAACGTGACAGTAATTCCTTATTGAACACAAAAATATGCAAGAAACAACAAAAACACAGTCGCGCTAGCTTAAACTGTGCTCGAACAGCCGTTTCGAAGGACTCGGTTTTAATCAAATTAATTGAGAAAAACGCTAACCAACAACCGAATAAGGACATATTCGCTTCGATTACATGTGACTTTTTACGAATTCCTCGAACAAAGTATTTTTAGCATACTCCAAAAGCACGGCGGGTTCTCCGGAGGGACAAATGCTACACAAAGATATTTTCAACCAATCGTTTGCACGAAACTGATTCGTCCGACTTGCTGTCCGCCAACATCCATCGCCGACAAGCGCGGGGTCCGCGGGGCCACCTTAAAAGGGTAGGACACCGCCAGCCGGGCACAAACGATACCTGTGCTGCTGTAATCATTATAGAGGATAAATTGAACGTTTAAAATGGCCGGGACTTTACATTGAGGAAAATAAACAAAGGCCACTACGCGTTACAGTGCGGTCTTTTTGCCCGGGCGCGTACGTACTACGGTGACTCAACTGTAGCGGGTGCCGCGACTTTAGCGCGTAGACAATGAACATTTGGATAAGAAAAAAAATACAATTATCTTGTATCAAAAAATGTAACTTAAATATTGCGTTCACTGTTTACAACTAAATTGTTTTCTAATTGTACATTAAGGAAAACAACTACAATATATTTTTCGACATGGCATTATCGAGAATTGATTTAATCAAATTTGTGGCAATTAACAATAACTATTAACAACACTGTTGTTTTTAACCATTTTTAAGTGTTATTTTAATAATCGTTATTTAACTTGTGTGCAGAGTATATGTACATGGAGTCAATTATAATTTATTTTAAACCACGAAGACACCCTGGATTTGGAATAAATGAAGATTCACCAGAATTTTTAAGCACCAGTGAAGCTTCCAACGTGCATTGCGAATCAGCATCAAAACTGCGTTATAGCGTAACACCCCCTTCTTAGAGAAGATCCATGCCCAACGGAGTTATATTTATGGATTGTAAAAGTACAAGGACAGCAATACAAAATTGGTGGTTTTGATTGGTTGTCAAATTAATGTGTTCTACAAGAGTGTATTTCGATTAAATTAAATAATATATGCCAATATTATATATGCCATGTTATATATGCCAATTTCGTGCTAGATAAATTTTATATAATTTCGCCTAGAAATGTTATCAAAATTACTATGGAATTACGATTTGTAAAAATAAAATAAAAAACGACAAGGATCATAAAGCAATCGGATACGCCAGGACGTAACGTGTGATAGAAAAAGTTGGAATTCAATCAACCATCGTAAATCGGCTAAATCGGACATGGTGCCGTTGAATCTGAAGTGGCATAAGAAACAAAGAAAAAAAAACACGATGAACCGTTTAGTCGGCGGCACCGAGTGCAGCCCGGCGATTAGGAGTCAAGAAGCCAAGACGCGTTGGGCAACCCCCGGCCGCGCCGTCGACGAGCGGCCGCGGCCCCCGGCGTTGCGCAACCGGCGATGGCCGAACGCGAGACACATAACTAGGCTGGGCTGGAGAGGGTGACGTAAGCACAGAAATTGCTTTACTTACCCGAATTAGGAATTCGATTGTCTCGCAACACTGTTTTATGCGTATGAATGCGGCGTCAATACACAAGTACGCATATCGACCAGAGCATCATTTGTTGTGGTCAATGTGCCGTACTTAGATTTAATAAACCAAGTGGGAAACATTACGTCACTAGTTACTCACTTTCCCCGTTTTCACCATTATCATTATCATATATGCTTATAAGTACCAACAAAAAAAAATATTGTAATGCACACATCACACCGACAGTGATTTGCACTAATTTTTCATTATAAAAACATTAATTAATATAAGATTTGAGAAATTGCATAACGTCTCAGCAAGCATTTGGTTATCAAAAAGTAAAAACACAAAGGAATAACATTTTTAAATTAAGATAATTTCGTTTTATTCGTTTACTTTTGTTTAATATTACTTACATGTAGTTTCGTAAAGACGATTAGGGTTTGTCAGTTTAATATTCACGGCCGTGACATGAAGTCGGGACGTGCTAGAACCAACTCTGATGATACATAATACGTGCATAGCCCTTTACAACCGGGACTATGAATTCTCTAGTTTCAAGATAAAATGCTATGTAAGGGGTAACATTATGTCCATAGTGCTCGAGAAAAATATAAAAAAAAATCTAGCTGGAGCTGGTCTCCGACAATCATACCCTCATGGTCGTGAGATTCAGGAATAATTTGTAACTCGCACGATCGTGAGTGTCGTACAGAACATATCCGGATTTCGGAATTATTATTCGGTAAAATATTAGAAATGTAAATAAATAAAAAAAACAAGCTTTAAAAATCAATATTTATTAATTTTAATCAGTCTTGAAGTATTTTTTTTTAGAAACTTAACTAAAAACTACTAATTTAGGTACATTCTTTGTACTTTAGGAACCATAAAAATGATACGACACCTTGTGTCTTTAATGTTGAGATCAAAATTAAACAAATAACTAGGAGAATATAAAAAAATATGTAAATAATCCGTAAGTGGATAAAGAAAAATTCAAGCCGAGCCTATATGATAACTTTTAAAACAGTCTTTATCGCGAGACAGGCATAAGTACACGTCACATTTCTCACATTTTATTTTTGACCGACTTTCACAGTTTTCCATTCTACAGGTCCGCGGAGCCTTGATGTCATCGCTAATGGGATAGTGCTCATAACCGTCGTATCTCTTCGCTGCCGAGGGTGCATTTGCCGGTCGATATATTTTGTATTCCGGCGCGGTACGGGCACACTGTCATCATCCCTTCTACCCTGCGATCTGGAGTGCAAGACAATGTATCTGCTATGTCCATACGAAAATCCAAAAGAGGCATCTTTTTATTTCGAAATCGTTAGCTACGCAGTCGTTGTTGTACAATCGCCAGGAGTTGACTAGGCCAGATCCAAAAGTGGATTAGAACTTTGAGAGTCCATTTCTTTGTCTTAATGAAAGTTCTATAGTACTCCATCTGTTGGTCGAGGACGTCAACACCACCCATAAATTTGTTGTAATTTTGTACAATTTTTGGAGCTGAAACATCGATGTAACTTTTACTAGTTTTATCCCATCTTTTCACAGACGTGGTGTGACTAGCCCCGGTACAGTTTGATACAAGAAGTACTGATTTGTTATCCTTCCATTTTACTAATACTGTAGGTTCACAAACAAACTGTTGACACTCTCCACGACGCATTGCAGAATCTTTCTTAAATTTGATCGTCGCTCGGTCAGGGATTCTATTCTGCATTATTGTACCTGTGGAGTGCAGATTTAATTTCTCCATTTCTTCAATCAAAGGTACGGTAGTAAAATACCGGTCGTGGTAAACACAACTGCCAGGAGGAATGCTTTTAGCCAAGCTCAGGATAACAGACGGTCCAAGACCCAGATTCGACTCACCAAACATAGTTTTAGCACCTTCATAAATAGCGAAGTCGAGCATTAGGCCTTCGCTTGTAGTCATTACAAAGTTTTTCAGCCCAACAGGTCTCGGTTTGTTTTTAACCACCTGGCGTAATTTACAGCGACCGGTAAATGGTATCATTTGCTCGTCGATGGAGTAAAATCCGGCACCCTTTCCAGTTTATTACAGGTGTCTTTCACTTTATCAATCATCGGTTGGACCTTCCATAAAACGTTACCCTTTCGCTGTCAGGAGCTGAATCACCTTCTACCACATGGAGTGCATTACGCAGCGTCAAAAATCGATCTCTTGACATTATGTTGCAGATTAAACCCAACTTCGTACCAGCTCTCCAATACATAGGCAACGGTAAGGCACGCAGCCCATGATTATATGTATAGCAAGTAATTTAGTAATTTCGGTGCTTGTACACTTGAGCTCACGGCCAGTAGATCGCAGATAATATAGATTAGTACAATGAGAAATTTTTCTATGAAATCATCATCAAAGTAGTCGCGAAAATAATCAACCGGTCGTCGTACTGGTTTTGTAGGTATAGGCATGTAGTTGTGCGGACCATCTTCGAACGGGACCTGCTTCCATACCCTTCTCCTGGTAGTACTTAAGGTAGACACAGCCCTCCACGAGAACTTCTTCCACAGGTTACTCGGGATCTTTGTGTTGAAGATGAAACAGAAACTGACCTTCCTTGTCTTGAGGTCCTTGTTGTTCGTCCAGAAGGTATTGATGGTGGAATGATAGGCGCCTCCGGGGCTCCACTACTGACTCAGGGATGGATGATGACTCATCTTCTATTACATCCTGCTTATCATCCTGTTCTTCACTAGAACAGTCTTCCTCAGCAGCTAGCGCGAACAAAATGTTAGGCTCTAAATCGAAGTCGTCCTCGTCAATATCGAAATCTTCAATTTCTGAGACGTCTCCGTTGTTCAACAATTCAGATATATAGTTATCCGTAAGAGGAGCCCCTAAAATAAAAATAACAACTGTTTTAATCGTGTCTTTAACAGTACAGCAAACAAAAATATTTTAAATCAATATTACGCGGTACAACCTGAGTGCCACGATTGTGCGAGTTAAAATTTACAAGAAGTTTATGTAGAAACTAACATTAGAATATACATACCAAATAGTCATAATTCTAAAGCATAGTATTATCTATCTGATTACATAATAAATTTTACGAAAACATCTTGTAATTATAAAATCGTAACTACTTACGCGAGCGAGTGGAGGAGCAAAAACGCCGCCATCCCGTAGGCATATTCTGGGCGACTGACATGTTCAAACATGCGCCCGAGCAACACAAGTATTTTTTATTTCGTTCAGCGATAGTGTCACGATCGATCGACGTCGATTGCGTTCCGAAAATGAGGTTTAAATTTTCTGTAGAATTTTTCAAAGTCGAAACTCACTATTATGTCAACTCGGTTGGAAAGGGATAGGCGGTTTGTACTGACATGGATGCAATTCAAAAAACAGTGAACTATTTATTATAAGATCACGAGCGTCTACTGAAATAAATTTTAAAAGAAATTCAGAGAATATTTTTTTTATTTTCACCAGAAATCCTTAGATCAATCTGTTGAAAGTTAATAAATTTCATGACAATTACTTTTATTTACTTTCTTTTTTTTTAGAAAAATAATACTAATTGTGTCGATTTCATTGTAGTTTTTTTAGTATTGTAAGTCTCTATTGCGCCATCAACAAACTTGCATACAGCAATTATTCTATGAAAACTATGAAATGTCTCATTTATATGTAATCTCTACATATCGTATCGGAACTAACGCGTTTGCGATGGCGCTGGTGAACTCTTTGATATGAAAATGCACCACACTTTTCGTCACTTTTCAAAAACCAACGTTAATTGATATTTTTATCCGCAACAAGTTAGGAATACTTCCAGGAGTGCAAACCGGGAATCAAATTCGCGCGACTCTTGGGTCGCATGTGGACATACGCTTTCTACATCAGGTTAGGACTGCTTCGCCGACTATGAGAATTTGTAAATTATAAAAATTGAATACGTGTCTTTTATTCGTGTATAAATGTGAGTTTTGTATGCACACGCACGCACAGACACAAACGAGCATCTACATCAAGCAAAATAATTTACAAACATTTCCCGGGCGAAAATCGAACGTACAACTTCTTACCGTTAGAAGAAAGTGTCTTAACAAATCATGAAGGTGGTCATTGTATTAGTTGACATGTCATCCTTTATTTAAATGCAGATATTAAAAGAAAATATGTAATTTAATTGTTACATTTACGAAGGCTTTTGCAGAAACTGGTTCTGTATACACAATAAAGTGTATATGCAAATATCGAACCAGTTCCACGCTACAAGGTCGGCTGATTTATCTTATGGAATACCAAAAATGGATTCAGTCCATTTGTATTAAATAATATAACGATCCGATGAATAAAAATTAGATCTTTTACAATTACACATAAACAAATAGTTAGTGACGCGAGAATTATATAACGAACAGTATTATCGCCTATGACGGATAAAAATAATCTAATCTAACATTAATCTTCGAATTTCCCAAACAATAATCAAAATAATTCGCCACAACAAAAATATAACTACTGGATGTAATACCGAAAAGGATTGAAAAAGGTTAAAAAATTTATTATCCCAATATTAATTTCTTTACAGAAGTCAAAAATGATTATAAGCTGTACATTTCCAAGAACTCGCCAATCGATTGTTATCGAAATGAGAACTTATATATATGGTTATATCATCACTTATTTAATTTTTAAAGAGAATATCCACCTAGGTGACGAATGTTTTCGTTAAGCGATATCGCTTTCGACGCCATCTACGTCGTGGACTACGAAAATATTGCAATCAAAAACATTTAAATGTGTCATTTCTATCTTGGGTATGATTGTTTACTGAGACAGAAAAATGGTATACATCTCAGCAAAAAATGTTATGATATGTTTCTAATACCCCATTGATGAGGTATTTAGCGATGTTTCAATGCCTTTTTATTATTATTTTAGATTGTCGGACTTGGATTATTTAAATTCGTGATCGATATGATAGCAAAAAATAACATCAAAATTAAAATTCTTTCCGAAATTAAATTCTTTGCCTTCTCTTAACGTGTATATATAAGGTCGCGGAAAAAGTTTGCTCGTACTCTATGTACACATACACATATACATATGGTGCCTCGTTAAACAACTTGTTGGAATGTTGTAGGTAGCGATATAATCCCATTGCTATAGAAATTTTGGGACTTCTGATCAAAAAACTGTGACAAGTAGCTTTAAGTCCTCTCTTGATGTTAACCTAATACTACCTAAAGAATTCTGAAGAGACCGAAACAGGTGAAAACTTGAAGGTGCAAGGTCAGCACTATATGGTGGATGCCTTAACACATCCCAACCAAACTCTTTCAGTTTCCAAGTATCGCGCTTTTTTGTATTTCCATCTTTTTTCAAATGGGTCATAACTGGGAGGTGGTTAATCCCCAGCACTTCAACTACGTCACAAGTACTAATAAGCTCATATTACTCTACTTTTTTTTTCAAAATGGCATCGTCTTTATCAGTAACAGGTCGACCAGAACAAGGTTCATTTTTGACATCAAAATTACCGGACTGAAAAGGCTTCAACCAGTTTTGTGCTCCTCTTACTGACATTGCATTAGGTTTATAAATGTTACAAATTTTTGTCGCGGCTTATATCGCACATTTCCATTTCTTATAATAAAACTTCAAAATGTATCGAATTTTACGTTAGATTCACTCATTTAATGGTTAGATAAACAAAAGAAAAATGGCGGGATACCGTTTTTACTTTTAATTTTCCTTCTTTTTTAAAATATCATCTATTTAATGGCATCAAAATTAGCCAATTATAAACAGCACAACCAAAGAGATTTTATTGCAAATTTTCATTTATAATATACGAAAAAACTTTTCCCCGACCTAATAATTTATATGGCGCTATTACATAATCGAGTTTTCTTATAGAGAATTTCCTAGTGCTGTCTAATTGTCAATTTAAAACATTTATGTTTTGGTCATTTTTATAGTTAACAAAAATTTAAATTTAAAAATTAGTTGATGTATTTTTACACAAATAAAATATGCCACCACAAATACAGTAACAAAAAATAACCAACAGTTATCATTAGACAAGTTGGAGAGCTACATCATTGCACAAAAATATAAAATTAAGATATTAGGTTAGTAACGGATGTCTCTAAGAATGTACGTAGCTTTCTAATATATGTAAAGTGAAAAATATCGTTCCTCGTAAAAAAATCCGCTGCGAAAATACGTGTAGTGTTTCAAATTATATGAAGAGTAACAAAGTTACAAAATCAATGATTTTTACACACATCTGAATATCTTCCAACATGTTTTTTTACTAGCAGCGAATCTTGTGCAAGGTTCGTGTGGCGTAACTTTAAAATGTCAGCCTTTCGCACGCGTTATTAAGGTAAAATGCTATTAGCGAAATCATTAATTACAACGATCATTAAGTAGTTTGTTAAATATGTCTTAGGGATACATGCGAGTTTTGATTACAACTTTACAATGTACTTAAAAGTAGTCGTTCTGTTGGAATATTCGAAATCCATTTTAACTAGATTTTGTTGTTTAATGCCTGTTAATAGAATGACTGTGCAACATTTTTACTTACTGCCATTTCTTGTTATCTATTACTTACAAAACTATAATTTTTGAACCGCTAGGTACGAAGTCTCTATGGCGCTCGCATCGTCTGGTTGTCAACTACCCCTATATTACATTCCTACAGCGCGTTATGTTAAAACAATCCAGTCGACGTCGCTATGACGTCTTGATTACGTCACAATGAGAGCTTTGCTGCTTCCCGCCCTCTGTTGACGTAATTTTGACGTCACTACGATACAGACTATTGTTATAAGTTAACATGATCAATCGCAGTCCACAGCCACTACAGGACATATCAATTCTCAGGACCTGTAAATTTTAGGTAAATTCTGATAGAAACAAATATTAAATATTTATATTCTTTAGGAATGGTCTATACCAAACAATTCACTTGCCAAAAAATCAGTATATTTGTTATACATTAAAATTACTACAATGAGACTTTTTCAAGTAATTGTAAAGGATCATACGTATGTAATTTATATACAACAGTAGTCGAAACCGTCACAATTATAAGCATAAAGAATAAATACACTTCATTAGTCATTAATTATTGTCACAAATACGTACATATCATATCTACGGTCACATCTGTTTCACTTTTCGAACAAGAATCCTTCGAAAAGAAGCAAAACAGAAATTTATTCCGCTCATAATTATAATACTCTTGTTTGGTTAGGTGTAACGAGTTTACTGAAGAATTTACGAAATGACATAAGTAATTAAAGTAATTATCACTCGCCTCGCGTGGATCTGGAGGAGGAATCGAGGAATTTATATACGGGCGACCCCAAGGCCCGGCCCGCCGGCGCCTCACCACCGCGGCGGCGAGACCTCGACTTGGTTCATTCAATGGAAAATTGCATGCGAGTCGATATGCATACGCGCACTGTGTAAATAATGCACGCCGATACCTTAACTCATGCTTATATTTTGGGGTCGCCTGTACCCTGGGTTTTTTTTTCTTTTAATAAAGGTAATCCAGTTGAAGTAGACAAAAAAATGTCATATTTCAAAAACAGTATGTTCCCTATATGTATGCCCAGAGTCTTTTAAATCACAATTTTAAACGATATATGATAAGCCCCTATTAATGCCAACTATACAGAAAACGTTATTAAAAGTAGAGAAAAGCCATTTTTCAAAAATGTCGCTTAAATGAGTTTTTTTAAATAACAATAGTATGAATTTGTAGCGCACGTGATTATCTATAAAAAAACCTACACCTTTTCTTTGTGTAAACCATTGTTCGTGAGTCATCGCAATTTGAAAAGTAACCATGACAATTACAGACAATGGTAAACATTGTCTGTAATTGTCAAGAGACGATCTTTGAGTAAAATGAATAGAAAAACGTAACGATTTGATAGTGAAGTAATGTATATTTTTTTTGCGTTAAGGTATTTACAAAGATGGACTCGCTTTTACAGAGTTACTTTTACTTTATTATTATTACTTTCGGATTATAAGATCCGATTCGAAACTTGATCATGGGCGGTTTGATCATTTTTTTAGCTGAAGTCAAATTAAATCTCTTGCTCGGTGCCTCGGAGATTGAGCGATAGGCCTCGAACACTGTTACAGGATTGGCATCATCGGCTGTGAACAACCCTCGAACTAGACAAGGTCTGCGTGGAGAGCTGTGTCAAGCGCTCCCAGCAGAGGTTGAAATTATAAATGTCAATGTAGAAATTAATTACACTCTTGATATAGGTAGTCAAACTTAATAAACAATTTTTTTCACACCTTGATGAAAAGTTAGCTTTTTTTCCCCGATATCGGGGAGAAAAGTGCCACATTCCCAGCCAATACTGAGATGGAAAGTTCGCTTAAAATATTCCGTCTTCAGTAAAATATTCCTGCCCATACGATTGTCACCATTGCCTTCGACTCGGGTGACAATAATTTGGGAGCAGGAATGGTATAGGAAACAAATAGCAAAGTTTCTATCCCGGTCTGAGTCTGGAAATTTACAGGTGAAACAGCAAAAAGGTATATATTATATGAAATCATGTTATGAAAAATATGAATTTGAGTGGTACCTTAAAAATACGAAATGTCGGAATACCAAAAAAAAAGCAATCTAAAGGATCGTTTGGTCTACTGTATTATTTAAGGTATTAAAGAAAAAAAATATGGTTTAAAAAAGATACTTTTATAAAAGGCGTTTTTGCACCTTTTTGACATGTAATTAATAAAATTTTAGAACGAAACTTTAGATACTCCGTTTGAATTAGTAACTAATTTAAATGTCAGTGTAAATTGAACTCCATCCACACCCAGATACAATTTTAACATACATTCATTTATTTTCACTACATATAAAAATCTGACAAAATCGCAAATGATAATGGCGACTAAACGAGCTCGTAAGCACTTCGGTCATGTTGCACAGTGGTGGCAATTAAGTGCAAATAGCACCAATCGTCGGATGCAATATTGGCATATCCGAAAAACCTATCTTTATAAGCAAGTCAGAGACTCCGTAGCAATTATTTAGAGATTTTGAGTGTCCGTTTTGTTCGAGTTGTAATACCAAAATATAATAATTCTACATAGAGCTCATTTACTAGAAAGAAGGCAAAATAAAAAGTGCGACCACACGGCGGATACATGCAGGTGAAACAGGAAACCGAGGTAAAGATAAGGCCGCCGCCTATCACAGGCCAAACGCTAGTTAACGGCTGAATGCGAGATTACGGGCACGAGCATCGCCGTGGGTGTTTCGTAATGGATAGTTGAAGAGTTACGCAAATATGACGTAGGAAATATTGAATTAGCCTTTAGAAATACATAAACAGAATTAAGTTTCATTTTTTTTGTTGAAATAGAGTAATTACTTTACTATTATTTAAAACGCAGATTATGATAGCTGGTTTTATATATGATTAGTGGATTTAAATATTAGTTTTAGGACAATACTAGTGCGTCCACACTAAAAATTACTGTTACACATTTTTAGTTGCTCGATATCTTCAATTCAATTCTTAATCATGCTCTGTCTCGTCGCCATCGATATGATTTGAAATCTTGAAGTTTGATCGATTGCACTCAAAGTTCATTCCCAGAAATGAACTATGATCTGAATGTGTACAACCTTTTGATTCATGGTGTACAAATGTGTCATCCGTTATTAAGTCAATTGACGCTATTGTTTCATGGCAATTAGTCATAGAGGGTGGGTCACTGATTTCTAAAAAATCGCACATTAATATTAAATAATACGAATTGGGTCATTATGTTATTAGCGTAATAATACCGTTATTATTACGCTAATAACATAATGACCCAATTACTTTAACTGATACCTTTACTTTAACTGATTTCAGTTTACTGTAATTACAGAGATTCGTAAAATATTATACACTAAACGAGATTTTATGTGATCCTTTAAAATAATTTTGATACATTTTTATTTTAATCTCATTCATTTATAATCATAATAATTGTGATTTCATTGCATGTATTTGCTGAATTGTTTAATTTTAATCACCATTGTCACATACATCATCGGTTTAAACCTGCTGCAACTTATCTTATACATATATCAAAACCCACCTTTCTAAAATTTTCCAATATTCATCTAGGTATCTGGTTTCCAAAAGTTCAACAGGACTTTAACAAAACAACAAAAGGATTTTATATAATGTATTCGATTATTATTATCAGAAATGAAATTCACAAAGACCCATTTGTACTAACTTGTAGATAGGTACGTGGCCACAACGCTCAAGAACTATAAATGTATAACATTCACGATGAAGTAAATTTACATGATATTTTTACTACTACCTGAGGATTATTTCCCGATAATATCAAATATGACCTTTTACGTTCAAACTTTTTTACTTTTGATTCGACACTTCTCTTAGTAATTACCGACGCCGAAAGATAAATGCCAAATCAAACCAGATTCAGGGTTAGTGATGAAATTTAATTTAATATTAACAAAAGGCAGTATCCCTAAAAGCGAAACTATGGTGAAAACCTTATTTATAGATGAAAGAAATATTGCGAATAGAAGTGCACATGAACAAGTACGCAGCTATCACTGGGTATAAGCGAACTTCACATGTAACGGCCGCAACTTCATTAAAGACAAAGATAGTGAATAAGTTACGGGGGACAGACAATGCGGATTTTTTATCGATTTTTCTTGATAGGTATTAAGAAATAGTCTTTAGGTTGGCAATTTGTGAGTATTTAAAAAAAAACATAATTGTTTTTTAGCCTCGGTAGTTCTACCTAGTTGTCTACATACATTGAATAAGTAGATATAAAGCGCATAAAGTTCGACGTGTGCCGACCCAGCACTAGATATCACTTATTTCGGCGGCGGGCGGCGGGAGGCGCCCTGCGCGCGCGCCACCTCTCGTAACCGGCTCTCACCGATATAACGGTGCAGATTGGAAGGACTAAAGCGGATGAAATATTACTTGAACCGGTTTGAGCTCTGTACGACATTTTAACCGTTTTCGATGATATATTATGTTCGGATAATTTTTATTTGAAAACAATAGTCTTATAAAAACGGGATTGTAATATAAGTCTAGAAATCACGTGAGTTCAAAATCGGGATTATGGAAAAACACACGTCACCTTTGACATTTCTAGAAATACTATTATAATACTTTGTAACACGGAACATGGAACACAGTCAGATGTTCAGTGATTATATGAATACATTGAACAAATTAGTTGAAAAATATGGGAGGTCTACTCACATCTGACCAAATCTCATCAACGGAGAAGAGGGCACTGGATTTTTAAAAACTCGTAATTTATGGACGCCCCCAGCTAGACGGACACTCAAAGTTATGTAATCCAGAACAAAGGTCTGGCACGTGACACAAGTTTCCCACTTCAAAATGGTCTCTCGGCTATGGAATTACCATGAAATATAAAGAAATAACTCTCATCAAGGGTGTAAATTGAAAAACCTGCCTTGTGAGTTGTACTCGTGCGCACAAAGTTCTACACATTTGCCATCGGTGTATTCGTAGACAGCTTCGATTTCCGCTTTGAGCGATGCGATTAGAAAGTTAAAAAAAATGTTGGAAAAAAAATTAACTCGATTATAATAATTACGTATTCTATTATTGTGCTTATAATGAAGTTCAGTATTGCCAACAATAATTAAAAATTTCCTTCTCTGTGCAATATAATACCATACAGTAGATGTATAATGTATTTTTTTAAAAGAAATTGTAATATAACGAAAACAGTACGGAAAATATGAACATAAGATTTTTAGATATTTCAAAAAACTTTTATGATGTAATTCAACTCCATAGTTTTCCTTTAAGATATTGATTAAGATACTATAAATTATTACAAATTATGCGGATGGAAAAACTTTATAGATAAAATAGAGCTACCATTCTAAAATAATATTCTGGATGTGATACTTTGTTTTTACTCTTATATCTACATACATAAATATATAAATATTACAATTTGAACTGCTGTAATAAATAAGAAATTAGTGCAAACTTCGTATTTGTTTATGTTACTTATAAACAGAATATTAGTTTCGGTATCTTCGTAATAATTTTCTAAAAAAGTAGCAATGTTTTATTAATTCGTAAAGATGGCCCATAAAACGTGATTTCTGTTTTTACATGGTTTTGACCTTAAGGTTAATAATTATTACAGATTATAATCTATAAGTCCTTTAAAATGTGGCAATAGAAAATATGTCATTATTTCTATCGATACTCGAAATGTAATTCATCCTTACATAACCTTGTGAAACATATAGTTTTGTAATAAAAATAAGTAAATTTAAATATAACGCAAAGACGTTTATAAGTGCTATATTATAATAAAAATTCAATGAAAGCACGCATGGCTATAAAATTCATATTATGCTAGAGAAAACTTAACGATTATGTCACTGTCAGAAATAGCTATAAACAAAGGATTACGTTGGTTTTATTGTTTTATTATAAAAGCCTTTATAATAACATTTTAATTACGTTTATTATCAAAATATTTAACGTGTTTAAATTAAAAAAAAAATCAAGTTATAATTTTTCTTCATTTGCCTTCTTTTTTTGTCATAAAATGTATTTACGAATTGTTGATAAATTTCAATCGCTTGCATTGCTCGTCGCTGGGTACGCAGTTCAATACGTAATTTTAACAAATCATCCATAATAAATAAACCATAGTCATCAAGCGCAAAACAACTGGCTGGCATCATTCGACGTACACGCTGCGTGCGCTGTAAGCAAACACCAGTATAATAATGTTCACGAGCTACCCGCGAGCGCCTTCTACAATACAAATCGTTTGCCCCGATTTCACTCCAATTCATTTGTTCATTGTGATACTTCATTTAACGGCTATTGTTAATAGCGATAATAACAAGTACCACGTCTTTGACAGTCATTGTTTTTCGGTTTCAGTTTTATTATTTGATGACCTTTGAACGTATTTATCTATTACAATACATAGAAAAATACGATTTTTTCTACGAACGAAATACGAACGACATTCTGTGGAATTCGGTTTGAAAACATTTTCTATTTTTTTTTTCAAATTGTAAGCGCGTGGCCTTGTCTGTAATGCGATAGAAAAAAAAGTAGCAACTGAAAATTATTCTCGAATAATACTGAAAGAATAGAACAATATGTTCCCAAATAGCCGACGGAGATCTGCAAGGGCGCCGCACCTTTTCGGATAGGCAAAAAAATTACAAATATACCTTTCTTAGGACCTGTTCGGGGATACGAATTCGTGTTGAAAATTAACAGTTTAATCATGATGATAATCCCTTTTTAAAATGTAGCTGAAAATTTTTTATATTTTTTTTTATTTGACCAGCTATTATTGTCCTATATAGCCCGAGCAACAATTACTTTGTGATAGTAAACCCAACACTAAATGGAACGAAGTTCCTTAACGCGGTTTGCGGCATGAGTTGACCGATAGAAATCGTAACATAACGAAAAAGCGTTACGCCCCTCTATGCGACTCTCTCTTTTGAAAGTTATTATTCAGTATTTTGTTTATATAATTTAAAATTGACTATTTTATATACAATTTGTAATAACTGAATATATTTCTCAAAATATTAAGTGAAACTCTGATTTAATTCCTTAATTTGCATTATTCATACAAAAAAAAATTTTGTTTCTAACGGGGGTACCCCCCGACCATACTTTTAGTTTTGTTCTGTAACATCAAAACAACAATTTATTTCCATCCACAGTATCGCATATTATTGATAATTGTCAATAAGTCTCTTTTATACAGAGCACAAAATACGTCACCGAGCGTACATCACAAATTCCATATACTGGATATGAATATATACAAAAGCTAATTTAGCATAAATTATAAATACGGACACTTCATCCGTCTATAATGTAAATTCGCATTTATGATCTCTAAAGAAGTGTTTTCATTTATATAGCTCTATTCGAGAATTCGTTACGACCACAATAACACTTCGATAGTGGCCTTAATCACTTTTGCGAAAGGTTAACAATGCTTAGCACGCTGATGCATTTTATGCCTGCACTTACGTACAACCCGTTTCGCATTATCTTTATTTTGCAATGAAGCTTATGTTTATAGCTAACGTTATTTATAATACGGTTAAGGTATTGTGTGTCAACTTTTTTAATGGTTGTTATGAAAAAAGATATACGTTTCAACAGGTTAATAATAAAGTTGTGGCGGCGTTTTGATTTTGGTAATTACAATAGTATTTTCTTAATATCTAACCGAGTTTACACAAAAATAAACTAAAATTAATTAACGTATTGTTTGCAACCACATGTAGATGTAAAAAATCAGGAAATATGCCGAAAACGTTAACTTTTATCATATATCGAAATCATAATTATGAAAATTATATTTCTTAACTTACTATAGCTATAGTAAGTACTTAAGGACAATCAGACATCAAGGAATGAATAGAAATATTAATTTAAAAAATCTATCTTAGACTGGAGCTTTCTATCCACCGCTGTGAAAATACCTGGTGTCAGTAAACTTTTTAGCATTATTAATATAAATGAAGGTTACATTTCACATAGGTACCTTACTTTAACAGCAGGGCCATTACCAACATACAGTACAACGCACGAACCTTCGTTCTTCTCCCCCCGCATTTCTATTTTACGCCATTGCGACACATTCGTGGCTAACTTCGCAGAGGTAAAGTTTCGTAGGTTGACTGTACATAGAAAATACAATATTATTAAGCTATTTTATGGTAAAATAATTTTCAAAGCTTTAAAGTTAGTATTTCATCTATTATTTTTTTGTTTACGATTTTAATCACTTCGAAGTGTGGTGTTGATAAGAGCCCACAATAAATTATATCAAGACAGAGGAGCCTTATAAAACGTGACGTTTGCACTAAGCGAAACTCTTATACATACACAGCTGTACACATAAACAAGTAAGATACGCATATAAAAGGTCCAATTCTAGAAATATGTTTCTATTCATTCTGGATTACGATTCCGGATAAGTGACGTTTTCGCTTCGGAGGTATAGCGTGATTGAAACGTTGTCACAGTCTGAATGTGAAAATCCGTCAATTAAATTTCTAACTCTTTGATACACTGTCATGTATATAAAATGCCTTGAAATTTGTAAGCGAGTACATATAAGATAAATCGAGGCACACTCCTTTATCTATTCATACGACTTCGTTAAGCGACGTACAAGATGTTTACAATCTCTCATATAGCGTGCCACATCTGCCGGCCGTGGCGCACGGCGGGGATGAAAACTGTAAGGCCAGGTGCGAGAGGGTGCGAGGAGAGGACATCGACCCTAGGTTCGACGCACGTGTTAACAACACCGACGAATGGGATCGCTTGCGATATTAAACTTCACGGCTACAAGGGTAAGGATCAATATTGCCTGTGCGGAGATACGGGGTGCTGATCAAACAACGATTATTATTTATCAGGCCGGTCCGTACTGCGGTAGTGATATATGTATGAATGTCCATAAGTTTACTAGTGAAAGATGACTGGATGATTCGCCTTATCAAATCTGTATCGGCCGAACCGTTAGTGAAGTTCGTACGTCTACGAATTTTCATATTTTAGCGAGTCGTCGACATTTGCTTTTCAGTGAAAACTGAAAAAAAATTGATATCTTGAAATTTTTCAGGTTCGGTTACCGGTCGTCGATTGTTCCAACGATGCGTTATGTTTACAAATCTTTAACTTTTATGGAAAGCAATTTCGATGGCATAAATCGATATGTTATGGATACGAAATATTGAAATTAGAAATAATGAACAGGCGACTAAAAATACAATAGTGAATATTTAAAAAAAAATGAAAAGGGAGCGTGCCCTTGAATCCGTATTAAAAGTAATACATTTCATTTGTAATTGTTTGACTTTAAAACGCATTTTTATTACCGACAGAAAATATTCAACAGAGATGATTCACTTGATTCAAAGAATCCGACGACGCTTCAGAAAAAAAAAAGGCCAGGTGGGCACTACACAAATGGTGTGAGGAAAAAAAAAAGAATAATGCACAGGACATCGGAGCCGTGCTGTGACATATGATTTTCTGCTCTAACGCGACGGACCACAGAGACGACATTCGTCGAGCTGTCGGTCGCCCGACGCCCATGAGACCCGCGCCGTGCGCCTGCCGACCGCGGGAGATAACGACGTCGCCGTGTAACACGTGCGCAGAATCACAAATCAGGTGGTGATCGTGCCTATTTCTGGTCTGACGTGCGAGCTTTAGGTGATCATGCGTGCGCATCGCTTTTAACTTTCTTCTAGTTCACGCAATGACAGAGGCGCTTGAAAATTCGACCCGTGTCAGGTTTATTGGCCCAATGTTGGGGCATATTCTTTGGTAAAATGCTTCTATTTCCGATTGAGGAGCTTGGACCGAGTTCTCCACGTTGGCTCAATGCGATTCGAGGATTGGTGATAACGTCTGCGACCAACGGCTTAGTGTGTCCTCTGAGACAGGTAGTGATTTAATTATAATTAAGCTATAAACTCATTATTCAGTTTGTCAATTACAGTCACGATTCGGATCTAGTTCTTTAGGCTTTCTGATTTAAAGTACTGCTTTTGTCGACTCGGCCTCCATAGCTCGCCCACGATGAAAAAAAAAAAACTATTACGACATAACAAAATGAAACTCGAAAGATGATGTAAACTGTCATACAGACACATATTTAAGAGATGGTTAAGAATTTACTTTTTTAAAATTTCAATTTTTGTCATAAGTGATTTGATGTCAATGTTGTCTACTAGACACAGATATAAACAAACCTATAAAAAAAAGTAGGAAATTTTTCAATCTGATAAAAATATTTATTTTGGAGATTCGAAAGTTTATTTCATAAGAAGGTTAAATAAATAAACAAACGGAAATAAATCGTTAAAAATATATTATGGACCAGCTTTCGCCCGCAGTTTTGCTCATGTGGGCATAGAATGAGTTCTTTCATCTTTTATATCAAGTTATCTTCCTATTAATAATCATAAACGTTATCTCGGCCTCATTCTTGATTTCCAATTTCTATTTCACTGTCCATTCCATTCCCGTCTCGTTCTAAATTCCAATCCCGGTACTGCTCTATATTCCTCTCTCTCTTTTCTCTCCTCTCTCTCAATATTTCAATGCCGGTTCCGTTCTGGATTCCAATCTTCATACTGTTTGCATTTCTGATAGCGATCTTTAATTCCACTTTTAATCCCGATCCGGTCTCATTTTCAATTCATGATATTAAAACATTTGTCTGTACTATAGAACAAAAATTATCAAAAAAATCTGGGTTCAAAACCAACGGAACCCCCACTTTAACCAATATAGGTATAAATAATATCGTTCGACTTGTGACAAATCACTAACAATAGGGCAGTTTGAAATACTGAAAACACTAGTTACGTCACTGACTCTCTATTCTTGCCAAAATATGGATTACATTAATTTGCTTTCCGTGTAACGCTACTTCGGGTTATTTTTACATATTACGTATTTCAATTTATTCATCATAAAAATTGTCTAAACGCGAGTCTAGTGTAATGCTGTAGAGTAGGCACATTGGTGTGGCGGTCTACAATATATAGGCTCTAGATTGTTCGTATAAGCAAAAATATTTCGTATAAAATAGATACTAAACCGAGAATAAAAAATAATTCAAACAAAGAACGCGGCGTCTCTACATTGTTTTTGCATGTAACGGGAACGAGAGCAAAAGAGAGAGAGAGCGGCAAAGGGAAGAAGGAAAGTTAAGTGAGGGGATGAGAAGGAAAGTGAAGGGAGTGGATGAGAAGAAAAGTGAATTGAGGGGATGAGGAAGAAAGAAGGGGAAGGAAATAGACAAGAGGAAAAGCAAGTGAGAGAGAAAGGGAGAATTGTGCATCGAATAATTCCAATCAATTAAAATATTTTCGTTATATATAGCAAAATACAATACTATGCATGTATGTAAAAATGAAAAATTAACACAATAAAATAAAAGTAGTTTTTAGGACTTTCTCTTTAGGCTCTATAAGCATTAATTCTTATGGGGAGTTACATCGCTTAGTCCTCTTCCTAAATACTGATTCATGTCAAACTATTCTTTCAATAAATAATTTAGTTACTAATGGATTTATCGAGAAATATTTCTCATGGGCCTTTTCCGAATAATGACGATAAGGAGTGATCATTAAGTTTCATGTAAACTCTGGAATTATAATTAATTAACTCGTCTAAAATGTTTGCGGCTTAATATGAAATAATTACAAGTTTAGATTCTATAACATTTAGTGTCGTACACTTTCGACGGAAACTGGAACACGCAGTTTATATATATGTAGGTAGTTATGTTTACGCGACGCCGTAAGCCGTAGGTACCTCGACGAGGTCAATGATCATTCCGAGGCCCTTTGAAGAGCAAGTATAAACAAACAGCTTAACGCGTCTACACACGCTTTATTACGCGTGAAATGTTTTTACCTGCGTATGATGTTCACAGGGGCAATATAAAAAAAATAAGGTTATTAAGTACGTATTAATTGGTCGATTGAATTTACATTTTAATATATTTGGTATTATAATTACATTATTCAATATACAGTGATTTTTTTTTGAGCTAATCAGAAATATAGTGTTTGTCGTTGCGAGGGAAGTGCATTATGTTCCTACGCTTATGGTCTATTTCACTATGAAGTGTTAAATGTTAATCTAACATTTGTTATTAATTCGGCCGATAATATTTTTATATGAACTACCGGTCGATTAATACTTGACGAATTGTTAAAATATTTAACAGTATCTGGCAATTGACAGTTATTACACCAATATAAGGCAAACAATATATGGGAGTTGATGGACAGATATTTTCATGAACTATTAAACAATTAATATAGTTTTTGCTTTTAATGTTAAACATACACAATTATGCAAATATATCGTAATATTTATGAAATATTTTCATAATTTTGTACTTTTAACAATATATAAAATTATCATTTATTTAGTATTTATACAATTTATTTCAAGTTATTATATATAATAATTTTGAGCAAACATTTTAAACACTCCGACAGACAGACTCCCGATGTTTAAACTTACAATTGCCGCATTCCCATTCGTTAATAATTATCTATTCGGGCATTCCTTCCGGCAGGGCGTGCGCAGCTGGAGCGGGCCGGTTCGGCTGACGCAACTCTAGTCTCGAGCAGCGGCCGAGTCGCGGGTCCAGCCGACCAGCCACGTACTTTCACCGCGGCGGCGGCGGTGGCGCACTCAACATTGTCATTGCGGACGCTTGCCCAACCGAGGTTTGCGAAACTGCAAACGCCCGACACGAGCCGACCAGGTCCGATGTTAGACGAAGCTGTTCGCACTCCCGGATGTCGGTCGGCTGACGTCTTGTTTTTATGAAAATCCATCGTTAGGATTAGACTGGTTAGAGGACGCCCATTGTTCTAATGGTCAAATAAGGAGTTGGCCTATTGTCATTTAAAAGATTATGGAATTGTTTTGTTCTTTATGAGGAACATCCAATACAAAAAGTGTTTTTTTCCGATATAAGGTAATTTCGAAGTTTGAATATCCTTTATTTAAATTATAATCCCAGGCCAATACTTTTCAGTAATTCAAATACAATATTTTTCGCTTTCCAAAAAACGACAAAGTTAAATAAATCATTCTTTAAATATATTAATAGTGTAGGTGTTTATGTTTGCATATGTTGTAAATTAGGTAATGACCCCCCACAGAGTCATGGGAGTTATCACATGACACATTGCTCAATTTATTTTGGTAGGCTCGTCAACCCTTTAATGCAGTTATGCATCTTGTAGTCAGCCTTTGTGGATGTTAAGTCCAATTATAAGATTTTCTACCCAATCATTTGTAGTGGACGATCCCACCAGTCATCTCATTCTAACTATAAATATTGTGAAGCTTATATCCTTTTTATGGCAGATTAAAGGGCCCAAACCTTAAATGCTCATGCTGGCCCAGTGTGAGTTAGGGGATTGTTAACAACTGTTATCGCCAATACAATGATAATATCTGGCACTGACGGCTTAGTATGTGCTGTCCAAGGCAAGAGAATAATTGTTTAATGTGCAAGAAAATAAAAAGTTATTGGTCTGGTGTTTGAGGATTTGTACCCAGTATCTCTTGGTCCAAAATCAACCCTCTTCAACCCTTTTACTGAAATTAGTCCTATTGATTATTTATATCTTATACCTTTCTCAGTTTGTCAGTTCATATAAATTATTTCTATAAATAATTAAATTTGAAATCCTGTGGCTATTCGATTTTCTTTCTTCAATTCATGATTTATTCATGACATAAACTGTGTACATAACTCCATAATACTCATTTCCTTCTATTGTTGAACTTTTCAATTAGAGGAAATGGTATATAAAGTATCTCAACAAGTTCTTTCTGGTTATCAATTTATGAGCTGTCTTAGACCCTCTAACCTTAAATATGATTCTCCAATTACAATGTGTGCACTTTATCCATACAATACAGTACTTGTTTTACTTATCTAAATTGTTTCCATTTGTGTATCCTGTTGGCGAACTCCATATACTGCTCCAATAAGATATAGACAACTTTTTTATACTTTATAAGTAAAATAACTACATATTCATAATGTATTTATTGTAAATGCATGTGTAAGATATCTTATAATCACACCAATTATACTAGAAAAATGCTTTAATTATTCATAATAATGTTCAATTTATGCAAAAGCAAATTTTTTTCTTTTATTTTTATGTAGAAATTAGAATTATAAATTGTAATGTAACTTTTTAGTCTTATATGCGTAATTTAGTTTCATCAATATCTTCTTACATTGACTTATATTTTTCCTACCAAAATTCTTTCTTAAACAGGTTAATGTTATAAACTACGAAAAGCACTAAAATGGAGGATATTGAAATTAATTATGTATATAGATATTTCATACATACGAGTCTTGATGATTTTTGTATAATTTTTGATAATGATACTAAGGAGATACCAGTTGCGAGAATTTTAAATGTTTTACTTTAAAAAAATTTCTTAAAAATATTTAAAAAATATCTGAATTTTGGAAAGCTAAGTTTTCATAGCAATAAGTAAAACAAAAATTTCTTATACATTGAACTACATCACGGTTCAAACCCCAATTGCAAGTGTAAGTTTGTAATAACAAAAATATATTTCTTTTTATGTTATATAACGATTGATTAACAATTTATGGATTTTATCCTTTACTCGCTTCTTTCGAAACTTTGTCTTTAGGTCAATGGGAAGTAGTCTTCAGATTGTGATTTACTTTTGAGTTTCAAAATGTAATGCATAAAGGGCTGTATTTTTTAATTACCTTTACCACAGAAACTCGCTTATGTGTTACAGCTCCCAAGAACTCCAGATTTAGTATTTGATATTAATTTCAATCTGATACAAAAAAATGGTCTTGTCAGACAGACAAAATAATGATTTTAAAAGGTTGCCTTTTTGAGGTATGGGACTATTAAAAAGCTAGACTTTTAAAACAGAAAATGGGAAAAAAATTAAGAATACTCTATATGTTAGCCCCTCAATGTATGATTAATAATCTCACACTAAATGGGACTATAACCAAACCAACAATATAATTATGTATAATTTCTACATTTAATTCTAATTAAATAGATCTATCTAATATTGGCTGAATACAAATTCACATCAGTTAGTATAAATCATATAACTTTATAATAGGGAATATCTGTTTAATTATATTATTGTCAATGTTGCTGGGACAGATGTGCCTTTATAATAATCATGTTTACTGTCAATAACTAAAAATAACCCCTTTGTACTGTGTGATATGGACCTGATGATGTAGTATATGCAACATTTTATATTAAACATTTTCATAAAATTAACTTTGTCCTTTTGTTCATTATAGGCTATGTCCTACATGTTTATCAATAAATCAACTAACTTGGCACAGTTCTATAGAATTGAACTTTAGCTACTAAATATATTAACAATTGAATTAAAAACAACATTTAACAATTAATGTCCTGTACTGATATTGGATTGATATACTAAATATTCCACACAATACACAATTTCCTTTTCTACCACTATTTTATTAACCTTGATAAGTATCATACCAATATTTATTGTTGTGGGTGGTAATAAACAGGCTTTTAGATTTCAACTTCAATATTTTGAAGGTGGGTTTGCAATAGTGAGTATCTGTTTAAGTGTCCATTTCTGCCTACAAGTCTCGCCTGTTTTCCTCAATGTTTCATCGACTTAACATTGACGAGACTATTAACAAATCAATTTTCATAATGTTTGAGCATTATTTGAATGAGCGAGTTTTAAAACCAAGTAACTATATATCTTTGACTTGTATATGAAAAAGTACAGTTCCCCATCAACAGCCCTAAAACTTGAAGGCCAAACAAACTGAATTGTTTTTAATTATTTGCAAGGAAACTAAAACAGATAATGAAAAATTGAGAATGATCTTTTTTGAGTAGAATTTTTTTTCCTACAACTTTTATTTTAAACTTCTTTTATATTTCTCACCATTATCGAGTAATTTTGAAAAAACGCATTTTTCAACCATTTTTTTATTTTTTTCATCCCTTTCCCATCAATTTGAATTAAAATTTCTTTTATATTATCATTATTTATGTAATTATGTACATATTTTTACATATTGTGCCAAAACTGGTGAGATCATGTTTAATTGGAGATTTTATTGGACTATAATTCCTCCATACATGAATTTAATTGCATTTATTTTTTTTATTTTATTGTAAGTATATAGATAGATGACTCAGACATAATTTAATATTTTCAATAATAAAAAAAAAATATATAAATATACAATTTGAATACTTTATTAGCAAAAATTTAAAATATTTTAATATTAAAATTTCTTGTAATCTCTTTCAAGACAATTAATAATGAACTGTTTGACAAAAACATAAGTATGCATATAATATCTATATAACAATATACTTAAACATTTTAAATTGTAAAATGTATTAGTGCTTAGTTTTATAAGTACTCATGTTAATTTAGGCTAAAACATTGCAATTGAGCATTTTCAAATCCACATTTACTTTTACTGAAACAATATAGTAAAGGGAATTAAATAAGGTCAAATTATTTCCAAGCAAACAAAATTAGAATCCACACGAAACAATTGAAATTGCTAACTGAAAAATGTAACTAGTCACCTTTCGAAATCAATCAGTTAGAAATGCACAATCATGTATTATGAAATGAACCTTGTTGACACATTAACAAAAACTTAAGACAGCAATTTTCAACAAAAAGTGAAAAACGCTGATAAAAATTGTCAGCATTTTTCACTTTTTGAATTGAATTCATATTTCAAATTCTATATTACAGTGTACGATTGAATTATTTTTTTATTCATTTCTTTTCATCACTCAACTCATAGTATTGCACAGCATATATTTTGTTCAATAATTTAATTGTAAGCTTTGATATAAATTTAGCTATAATTTTAGTATACACAAATTATTTATACATGTAAACATTTCTCTTGTGTATTTTCTACAAAACTCCATTGCTTTTTAAAGAAATCAATTCACTGTTTCTACTAAAATTATTATGAGGTGAATTTGCAGAAATATATTTGTTTTTGCATCATGTTTCATCATCCTATGGCAGAACCATGATTCAACCCACAATCTTGTTATTATAGATTAAGGGGCAAGCACCCTTAGCTCTACTCTAGGGCATGTTGGAGGCTGATGATTGATGACTGACACGTCATCACTGATGCTGTGAAGAACTTAAATTGTACATGAGAAATATACTCAACTCTCTAAAGCACAAACTCAATTTGTCTATTCGCTTATGTACGGAGTTTGAAGTTAATAAGTTTTTATTTGAATTAAATTTAGTGCACATCTAAATAAACCGGCCAAGAGCATGCCGCACCATGCTCAATGTAGGGTTCTGAAGCCGTCACTACAAAGAAATACACTACAGAAGAAAAACTATATTGTTACACTTTTTTCCATGTTTCCCACAAATGAAAGTGTATATACTTTAGTCACCTATAACTAAAGAAACAAGGAGGTATGTCAACTATTATTTTTAAAATAATGTAAACTAAAAAGCATCAGCAAAAGAGCATATCTTCATGGCACTTACATCCTTTTGTTGAGAAGCACAGTTTTTCAGCAATGACTCAAAAATTTTATAGGTCCGATTATGTTCAAAAGTATTTCCATTAAAAATATTTATTAAAGTATTAAAAGTGTTTATTAAACGTTATTTTCATAAATTTTTGGACATATGGTTCAAAACATAATGGGGGACCCACTTTATTCTACTTTTGACAAATTTTCTTTCTAGAAATATTCACTTAATCAAAAAAATTGCTAAGTAAGCTTAGTGTTTTTAAAATAACTGTTGATAAATGTGCCACACATTGATGTTTGCTGAGAAAATTTTTTTCAGCTTCTAATTATATGTATGGAGTAATAATCTACAAGGCTTCCATTTTTGCCATTTCGGCTCAGAATCCTAAAAAATTGTCAAAAGCCTCCAAATGTTTGTGAATGTGTATGAAATATTTTATAGCCTAAAAATAGAATTGGTTTATATATAAAGTCATAGATACTTGTATTAGCAAAATTAGTGATTACAAAAAAGTTATCTGAACATAATATAAGAAATTGTAGTGATAACTGGCTTTGTCATTGGGTTTGAAGGAATCAATTATAAATAAAGGAAAGACCTATATTTTTATGTATTTAATTTTAATTTGTGAAACATATGTCGTAACTGTGAAACAGTTAATGAAATGGAAACCAGTCCACTTTCATCTTAGAAATACAAACCACTATATTTACTAAAAATACAAATTATTATTTAATATCAAAATATATTTTGAGATGAAATCTCCTTAATAATTTTGCTTTCCATAAAAACATCAGTAAAAAAGTGAATTCATAAATTAGCTACTCCTAAGAGCTATATTATGTAACTAATGACTGAAATGATGTTCTAAAACTTTGATTTTCATAAGTTGCATTAGGACTATAAATATAGAATATTTAATAATGTAGATATAGTTTATGAGAAAACAATCTGTACTTTTTTACAAAAATACTTATCACATAACATGGAAAAACAAGGATTTTTCAAATTATGTCTAAAATGATATAATGTGATCAAGTATTTTAAAATATCAATTTCTGTAATTTACATTAGCACTTTAAGTAAAAAAATATACTACATATCGCAATGAAAAATTATCTTCATCAATTTTTGTACCCTGCTGAGGAGAATGTTATACTTTATTTTATTTTAATTTTAGTTTAAATCTTATTTTAACACTAACAGTTTTTCACACTCTATTTCATTTTAGTTCAAGTTTTTTCATTTATTAAGAATATTTTCAATCAAAAAGCCCAAAGATTGTATATTTCTGCTTATCTCAGACTTCCATGGAGTATATGAATTACTGAGTAGAAAAAGTTCACTCCAGGGGTTTTCTTAGAGAATTTAATGGCCTTACAAGAATATTCGAGACTGCTTTAATTTTTTTTTGATATTTAAAACTTGTTGCATTTGTAATGAAAATTTTTTGATTATTATTTTAATTCGATATTTCGAATAGTCATCGAACCTTTTAGAAAATTGAACTTTAAAAGTTCCTAATGCAAAAACTTATTTTGATAAATAGATTCTTTTGAGACCATAAATTCTAAGGGTTAGTAGATATAGGCTAAAAAAAACCAAAAACTTGTTTATTACTCATGAATTATCCAAGAAGTACAAAATAACTATTTATTATTTATTAGAATTATTGTCCGATTCAATCTATTTCAACCTAAAATATTCACTATTATATATTTGGTATCCCTAATTAAGAGTATCAATTTGTATTTCTTTTAGAGCATATAAAATTCCAATAAGTTTTAAAATGGAAAATAAATAAACAAACAAAAGACTATTATAATATAATTGAATCAAACCTGAGTAAGCTGAATTCAATTTGCATGGGCCTAGCCCCACTGTTACCTCAACACCCACTTTTAGTTCATTGGCCCTTCAACTTTTTTCAGTAATTAGTTGATACAGCAGTAAAATGCTTCAATTGATTTTTAAATATACATATTAGTAGTATCAATTGTAAGGAGGTCATTTTTATTGCTGCAGAATTGTTTGCTCAATAACCATTTTTCTATTATACAGTCTTCCATATCATTGTGATGCACCGTGCGATATGCATTATCTCTATATTATTGCATCATATTCAAGAACAACTGAGGTTATCTTATACTTGAGCAGAGGTCTGCAGTCAATAATGTGCCACACCTTTTACTGTATAAAATATTTTTGACTCTTCTAAAAAAATTATGACCAGTCCCTTGCATACATGTTTTATTTACATTACATTTTTATTTTTTAAATAATATAGACGTATTGAAGTTGACCTCATCTTCACACGTAGATACATTTTTGATAGGATTTAATAATTAACATAAATGTTATTAAAGTTTCTATTTTATTTATTTTCATTATTTGAATTTTTATTGATTTCCGATTTCTCCCATAATTTATGATTCATAGACTTTGATACTCATTTATATTCCCACATTTATTTAGTTGAAGCTTAAATGGAACAAAACTTACATTTGTGAAGACACCCATCAGTGAGTGAGTGAGTATCTAAAAATAGCCTTTGCATATTTATAGTGTGGAACATATTTTGAGCTAAATATAATAAAACTACCATTCAATAACATTGACCATCCTGAAAAATCACTCAGTAAAGTAACTAACCAAGGAGATTGCCTTCAACCTCATTTGAAAAGTCAAGAAAATAGATTGTGTAAGTATTGCATAATACATACAACTAGATTTAATAAAGTGCTTTATAATTATTTTGTTTCTTTCTATTCATATTCCAACACTTGTTCGAAAATAGAATTTATAAGAGTTAAAAAAATGCGATTGATATGTAAAATTACAACTTGATATATTAAATAATTGTATAATTTAAATTAAATATTAGATTTTCATCTTTTTAGGATTCCATACTTCGGAACAAAGAGAAAATTTGTTTGCCTGTCACAGGCAATTGTCTTCAAATCTATTAAATATAAAATAAAGAAAATATATATTTAATTATAAATTACAGGAAAATCTACAAAAAAAGCCTATGGTCTTTATCCAAATATTGTATATACAAACTAGATTTGCAGATGTTTTAGTTACCACAAACAAATTTGGATCAGATTTAAGAAATATCGTAAATAATATTCATTTTATGGAACCCTTTCCGCATGAGTCCAACTTGCACATGTTTGGTTTTTTTTTACTAATAGAGTAAATTTATTGTTATTGAATTCCTTCAATTAGTAATGCAGCATTTTCATATAAATTATAAGATATAGAGCTTAGTTAAAATCCTCAAAATAATTTTATATCATTACCTTTGACATTTTTAATATCACTTTACCACATATAAGGCCAGAACTATTGTGCTTCAACACAATACAGTACATAGTTTAGTTTTTCAATATGGAGTTATTTAAAATGTTTGTTGTTATATCATTAAATTAGTTTCAAATTTAAGATATCAATGATTTGTGAAATCCTCTTTTCTGTGCATGTGCAGACAGAAGCATCTCTAGGGTTTGTGGGATATTTTCAATATTTTTTTTATAATAAAGTAATGAAAATATTGATTATTGACTTTTTTTTTATTAATAAATCTGTTTATGTGACACACAAATAGTAAATGCATTTGTATAAGGTATTTATTTTATGCAGATTTTTGTTTTCAATACAGAAAATCAAACTGACATTTTGATTATTACCACTTTCATTTACAAACAACTAAATTTCATAAAATAACTATCACCATATACACTGGCAGTGAAATGATCAACTGGATTTTAAAGTCATTCGGGAGCTATTATTTTGTCCATCGGGTATATCTCAATTGAAAACATAAATGTTGTTGGGATATTTTCTATAAGAATTTTCAATGTAAACACCTTTTTAAAATGGGAGTAACAAATAATACAATTATCTCTCTCATGTTGTTAAAGCAATTCTAGATTTATTGTAATAAACGACAATTGTGGATATATATATGTTGCCTTGCATGAAAACTTAGAACTTATGCCCTCCATAGGAACTTTCTCTGCCAAAAAAATTAGTACTGGTAGAGGCTAAACCTTGTAAGGTTGAGAGTTAAGTTACAGTTTTTAAAGAATCATAGCTTCAGAGAAGTTGAAAAATCCTTAAAGCTATGGTTCTGTAAAAACCAAATTGTCCTTATGCTTCAACCACGTCCTTGTTATTTGTCTTTCTGATATCTAAGACTTTTCTATAAATCAACTTTTATAGAGTATATGATCATACTTTTTTAATTACTTTAATATAAATTGTGCCTCATTCTTATATTATTGATAATTATTAGGTGAAGGAAAAAGTTTTTTCATATTTCATAAATAAAAATTTGCACTAAAATCATTGGTTGAGCTCTTTGACTAGTTTTGATACCATTAAATAGATGATATTTAAAAAAAAGAAAAGTAAAAAGTAAAAATGGTGTCCTCATTTTCCTATTGTTTGTCTGTCCACCAAAATGAGTGAAACTAACATAGAAATTCAATAAATTTTGAAGTATTATTACAAAAAGATGGAATAATGCGACACAGGGCGGAAAAACAATTCTGAGATTTATGGACCTAATGCAGTATCAGTAAGAGTAGCATAAAACTGGTTTAAGCATTTTCGGTCTGGTAATTTTCATGTCAAAGATGAATCTCCTTCTGATCGACTTGTTACGGATAGAGCCGATGCCATTTTGGAAAAAATAAAGTAAGATCAGCTTATTAGTTCTTACGACATAGCTGAAGAGCTGGGGATTGACCAACAAATAGTTTTCACCCATTTCAAAAAAGCTCGATACTAGGGTCCCACATGAGCTCAATGAAAGAAATGTAATGAATTGTGTACTCATTTGAGATTCTCTATTGAAATGTAATGAAACTGAACCATTTTTAAAAAGATTGATCACTAGTGATGATAAATGTATTACCTACGACAAGATCGTGCGAAAAAGATCATGGTCAAAAGGCAAGGAAATTCAACAGACTACAATGGAATTTTGATTAACTCGTAATAAATTGGTGATACACATACCCAGTCAACGAATATCGTGAGTTAGGTTGGGAAGTGTTAATGCATTCACTATATAGCCCTCACCTTGCACCCTAAAATTGTCACCTGTTTCGGTCTCTTCGGAATTCTTTAGGTAGTGTTAGGTTAACATCAAGAGAAGTCTGTCAAAACGAATCGTTACAGTAACCACAAAATAGCATATATTATAATTAAACATAAATAAAATACATAAATTTGTATATAAAATATGAAAAAAAATTCCAGAGCTTACATGTTGAAGGGTTTTTACAAAATTTATCCATTTGACAAGAGATAACTAGAAAGTTTTCATACTTCTACAATTATATGAACTAATATCGATGTAATTTTTTCCATCATACAATTTGTACATAATGAATACAAGAGTAAGTATTGTTTAACTTTTGGGGGTACTATGAAATAAGCAATAATTAATTATGCCTGTTAAATGATAACATCAAATATGCAAAGAAATAGTTTCTATACTTTAAAAATGTCAAAAAAAAAATGAGCTGTTGTGAAATCAAGCATGTGCATTTTGGAAACATATGTGTATGCTAAGTTTTAGTTTCCATATTTTTTTATATTATAATGGTATAAGTGATAACAAATGTATTTAGTGTTCACATATAAGATTTAAAAATTTGAAATGTTTAACAATTTTGTGAAGAATAAGGAAATAAAGGCATAATTTTCTATATTTGGACCTTTGCAGAATTTATAACTTCAATGCATATTATACACTGCGTTATCTTTTTTTAATAATAAGTACTTAACATTTGGTAACTAACAGCATTTTTTGTTTGCTTTTTGAAAATTATTCTTTTAAATAAATACATTTCATTCTAAGTAATTAAATATTTTTAATTTCATGTCAGTATTTAAAAAATAGAGCAAAATTTCAGTTTTTTCATTTTATATTTCGCAATGATCTTTCAACCTCTTAAAGTTCTTAATAAATATCACAAATCTTACATCTTTTCATTAGATTGATCCTAGTTATGAAAGAAAAGTCATTAGTTTGGGATCAAGCAATTCTATTTAATATTAAAGTCACAAAAATTGACTTTCATTTTATTATTAGATGATATTATACAAATTGGTTATATGTTGTTAACATATACTGTAAATGGTGTAACCTATTTGCACTTAATTAATGGTATGTGCTACCAAAGGCAAAATTAAACTTTCTTTTAAAAGACAGGAAAACGGAAAATTTTTTTTTTGTTGTAGAAAAAATCATTAGGGTAGAATAATATTACTGATGATACTATATTATAACTAAAAATAAAAAACATGTACAATTTTTTTTTATTCATTAGATCGCAAAATTTAAAGTTATTTAAGTACATATTACACATTTTTGTACCTTTTGTTCCTTATATGAATGAACATTCAAACTATTGAATAATAATTTATTACGAATATCTTATAATGATTTAAATAAACGATCTTGCGTTTTTGTAAAAAATAATTTTTATGAAATTTAAACCTGTTTTTGATTAAATTACAAATCATTTTTCTTTTGCAAATTAATATTTACATAATGCATGTAAAACGTTCGATACAGTTCGACTAGTAGACTCTTCAATAACGTCTACATTCTCGAGTAAATAATCTGAAATCGCTAATTATAGACTTACGAAATTTAAGTCGGTGAATAACATGTAAAACAATATTACATGTTGACGTGGCGTGGCATTGTAGAGAGAACGTAACCGATGCCAGTCTATCAACATATTTTATTCTATTGTACCGAATAAAGTTAACTACTACAGTAAATCATGATAATAGTCGTAATTTGTAAATATATTATGATAACTGTAATATAAGTATGGCGCCTCAGTAATACTGTTGGCCTCTCTATTTCCGTTTATATTTTTTATTTCGATAGAACAGAACTTACCCTATTACTTCTAATGAAGTCTTCTATTGCCTTCAGTGCTGAATCCGTTAGTTTCACAAACACTAGTTCCTTGTTTTCTTTATAACTAGACTCGGATGATAAGCCATACTGAACACCTGCTGGCAAGGCCGCCATTTCTTATTCACTATTCGCACTGGACCAGCTGACTCCTGTGCTAGTCGTCACGATTCATTATTCACACATTTTATTTAACCGTAATCACAGATTCACAACCTACTTTAAATCAAAATAATTACAATAAGAGGTTTTTGCTGTCCAAAATTAATTTAATCTTTTTGTAACCCCATCGACTCGGCCTTTGTTGGCAGCACTCTTCAGTTCGCAAGGCCGCACTGACTGTCATGCGCAGTGGGGCAGTTGACAGGAAGCGCCGCACTCACCGCGACACTAGCGCCACGCATCCAGCAATTACAGTTGGCAACAAGTAGTTTGACAAGAGTTTGACATTTTAACTGCGTAACGTGTTGCTAACTTCGTTTTTGTGTTACTGTAAAATGGCAAAGTATTTTAATGAATCTGTTTCTAGTTCATTTATATGTAATTAATTGATTCGATATAGTTTTTAAGTTTCTTTACAATATTGCATCATTAAAAGTTAATATTTATTGTTTTTGCCCCATATTATTTAACATATTGGAAATAGGTTATGTTGCGTGTAATTTCATAACCCTTTCAGGCTACGTGTACTATTCCTTATTAGTTTGGAAACACGATTGCAATCTCACATTTTTAAATACAAAGGTTGTATTAATTGTAAATAAGGTATGTATTCATATTTAAAGTTTCATTATTTTAAATTCAAAAGTTATATTATGATTGTAATTATAAACTAATTTTTCACAGAAAAGAATACCTTGGAAATATGGCCTTATCTGCTGCAGAAAAAAAAGCTCTTATATCCAGAAATCTGCAGGAAGTATTAGGAGAAGATCGACTTACTGAGATTTTAAAACAAAGGGATTTAAAAATTTATTGGGGTACTGCAACCACTGGTCGTCCTCATGTAGCTTACTTTGTACCTATGTCAAAAATCGCTGATTTTTTAAATGCTGGATGCCAAGTAACTATACTCTTTGCTGACTTACATGCTTATTTAGATAATATGAAAGCACCTTGGGAATTATTAGCTCTTCGAACGCAATATTATGAAAATGCTATTAAAGCTATACTTACTTCACTCGGTGTTCCCCTTGAGAAATTATTATTTGTGAAAGGTACAGATTATCAGCTTTCGAAAGAATACACATTGGATGTGTATCGTATGTCATCTGTAATAACTGAACATGATGCTAAAAAGGCAGGTGCTGAAGTAGTCAAACAAGTTGAACATCCACTTCTAAGCGGTTTATTGTATCCTGGACTTCAAGCATTAGACGAAGAATATTTGAAAGTAGATGCACAATTTGGAGGTGTTGATCAGAGAAAAATTTTTACTTTGGCAGAGAAGTATTTGCCGCAACTAGGATATACTAAAAGGATACATTTAATGAATCCGATGGTCCCTGGATTAACAGGAGGTAAAATGTCAGCTTCAGAGGAAGATAGTAAAATAGATTTATTAGATAACCCTGCTAATGTTAAAAAGAAACTAAAAAAGGCTTTTTGTGAACCAGGCAATGTTATCGAAAATGGTGTACTATCATTCAGTAAACATGTGATTTTTCCATTATTGAAGAATGGTGAGACATTTAAAATTAAGCGAGCTGCTGAACATGGAGGTGATATAGAATTTACTGAATATGAATCACTAGAACTAGCATTTTCAAAAGAAGTCATCCATCCAGGAGATTTAAAGGCAACTGTTGAAGAAGCTATTAATAAACTTTTGGCTCCAATTCAAGAGATATTTAAAGACCCCAAATTACAGGAATTAGTTAAAAAGGCTTATCCGCCGCCAACAAAAATCAAAGCAACTAATTCGACTATTGATGATATTTCACCATCCAAACTTGATATTAAAGTTGGACGAGTTGTAGAAGTTTCGAGGCACCCCGATGCTGATGCACTTTATGTAGAAAAAATCGATTTGGGTGAAGGAGAACCTAGAACTATTGTAAGTGGTTTGGTAAATTTTGTACCCATTGAAGAAATGCAAAATAGGGATGTTGTAGTTCTGTGCAATTTAAAACCTGCTAAAATGCGTGGCATAGAATCCAAGGGGATGGTCTTATGTGCTTCAGTGGAAGAACCCAAACAAGTGGAACCTTTGTTACCCCCTGTAGATAGCAAACCCGGAGACAGAATTGTAATAGAAGGTTACGAAACAGGAGCACCTGATGATTTACTTAACCCTAAGAAAAAAATTTGGGAGAAACTGCAGCCAGACTTGAAAACTAATGAAGATCTAATAGTTGTGTGGCAAGGAAACAAACTTTTAAGTATAATCAATGGAAATCCTGTAACAACGAGGTCAATGAAAAATGCTCCTATCAAATGAATATTTTCATGTATTTAATGTGTCACTTTTAAGCTTTCTATACACAATGTTTATTAATAAGGGCATATTTTTACTTTTGTTTTTTTAATGAAATTCTATTGTCTATTTGCTTTCTCTCTTGTTAATTTAATATTTGAATAAATTCAAGTTAAATATCAATGTATATTTAAATATACATCATATATACAGTGAAACGCACACAACTCTGCCATTCTAAATTAGCTGTGAATTATATACTGTGCAGGTATAATGCTTCCCAACCCTTCTCCCCACATTCTTATTTTTCGCCATTGTGACTTTTTCGTGATTAACTTTACAGTGGCAGAGTTTCGTGCATTGTACTGTACATACATACATAATATAAAAGATACTCTATAACCAATTAATTTAATTTTCTTTTAATTTGATTATATAGCTGAGATTATTCCTTAATATGTATATTTTGAATAATATGTTCTCAGTGGAATACATATATTCATTCATATAATAATTATTTATTTTTAAATACAATGTGTTAATTTTATTAATGTGTAATTTATTATAAAAATAAGATGGGTTGGTTGGTTCACTAAGTGATTATTACTTAACTTGCAATATAATTTTATTGGTTTTAGAGTTATGTCTGATTCATATGTGGAAAAATAACTATTCACTGAAATCATCCCTTATGTTTTTTTGTTCTGTCTGTAAATATTAACATCTAATAATTTTTAGTTAATTTCAAAGTATGCCTTATTATAGTAACTGTTGATATTAAATTAAAATTAATGCAGTTTCTCAACAAAGCCTGTGCACTGTATTATAAATATTGTTATTTTAAAATATGTTTTTGATAACTATGTTCTTTCATAGATTATCTAAACACCTTTTTCACTCAATTTCACAAGCCACACTTATTAAATAACCATTGTACTGCCATCTATTGACAGTATTAAGAAATGTATAGTGTCAAGATGTGGAGGTATTCTTAGTTCAAGTTTGACTATTACCAGACTTAATTGAATATTTTCGGATATAATCACGCCGAAATTGTCACCCTTCTACTTTTAAATAGTATGTTTAAAAATATGAAAAAACTACAAAGATAACATTTAATAAATACTTTCAACGAAAAGTATTTTAAACATGATCGAATATACCGTTTTTGAGTTATTGCCAAATAACTGCGCTTATCTACAAAAGGAAGTAAGTGTTATGAACATACGCTCTTTGGTGCACCTTAGTTTAAACTAGTTTAAGAGTAATAGTCAACATAGTAACGGCTGAAACCCTACACTGAACTCGGACCGACATTCCCTTAATCGGTTTTGATTCATTCAGAACTAATTTTGCATTCAACAGCTTACTATAGCTATTTTTATCTCTATATATAAATAATAATGAAATAAAAGGCGGTCAAATCGACGTTTATTGCCTTGAAAGTAAATATCTCAGCCAATGGATCATGTGTTTTTTGACATCAGATACAGAAACAGCATTTCAATGTTTTTAATAACATGTTAAACAAGTATTCGAGTAAATTAATGATACCTAGATTCGCCGTTCCGAATTAATAAATTAAGAATATCAAATACATATTTGTATTAGTACTGATAAATAATTAAAACCATTTTGCATTTCCACCCAATTTTTTTGTCCAACTTTGTAATCGAGTCAATTTTTCCAATTTCAATTTTTTTTCTGTTAAATTAATAACTTCGTTTTTCTTAAAATTTACACACCGCACGCAAGTTTCTTTTACTATTCATCTAGCTTCCGTCCGTAGGTTCGCCCGCGTGGACATAAAATAAATTCCTTAATCTTTCAGATCGATCCAATTTGCCCTCAATCTAAATACCGATCTTGGATGCGCTCTTTATTCTGACTCCGACTCTTCATTAAATTTCGACTGCGATCCCGTTCTCAATCCTGATTCCGCTTTTGATTCTGATCCTGGTCCGATTCTCAATTTCGTACCTAGCTACGTTCTCAATCTCAATCCCTGCTCTTCGTGCCACTTTCAAATCTGTTAGGGATCACGGTTCCGATTTGACCGAAGCCTGGAGCAAATACTATAATAATTATTAAATTAAAAAATTATAATAAAAAAAAACTTAGGCCCATATTATATAGGGATAGTGTATCTTTCTACGTGCTAAAGAAGAGGAGAAATGTTCAAACAAAAATATTTTTACATACTACAAATATAAATTATATTTGTTGATATATCTCAAGAACACTAATTGATAATAAGTTATCCTTTTTCCACTAAGAAATATAAAAACTTATACACTAAAATTATAATCTGGATTGGACAATTCAGAAATATTGGCAATTATATTTAGATATATAAAATAACAGTAATTAATTACTAATTTTTTTTAAAAGATAACATAGAAAATACTCCACATTTAAATTCGAAATGGATTATTATCTATAAAGTGATCTTGTGTAATAATCAAGTAAATAAACTCTCAATAAATTATTGTAAGCATTTATGAAATATTGTTACAAAAAAATTAAGCTCCAATACTTGGAAACTTATTAACTATCTCAAGTAAATAATATAAAAAATGTAGTTTCCACTAATCACGTTTTTAAATTAAAATTTCCTTATAAGATAGAAATAAGATTTGCTGAAAACGAAACAGAGCTAAAAATATTTTCCTGTCATTTTTAACTAAAGGTGACTTTTCATTAATCAAAAAAAAAATTGCTTATAAACCTTAGTGTTTCTAAAATAGCTATCGGAATATGTGCCACACGTTGACGTTTGCAAAAAAAAAAACTTATCTGTTTTTGTTACTTATATGGAGTGCCCCCCTAGAAATATTTTTTTATTTAACTACGAAATTAAGTAGCATCGTATATAAGACACCGATACTCCGAATTTCATTAATATCCATCTTATAGTTGTTGAGTAAAATGCCTGTGACATAGGGACGGACAGAACGAAACAATAAGTTTCCTTTTTTGCCATTTAACTCGGAACTCTAAAAATGGCTTTTTGTTAAAAGTGACCTTAAAAAAAGATGATTAAAAAGGTTTTAAATTCAGAAATATATTTTATTAATTCTTGAATATGAATTAAATAATAAACCTCCGGTATTTTGAATGCATTGACCAAGAATTAAATTCTTTTTGGTTTTGTAAAATGTACGCATAAAACAAATACAATTATTTTTCATTCGATAGCATTTTATTAGCACAAAACAAAAAATTAAGTCTTGCAGCCCTATTCTTAACAAAACGGTTTTTTTAGGGTTCTGTAGTCAACTAGGAACCTTTATAATTTCATCATGTTTGTGTCTTCGTAGCTTAGCGCTCAGACCATAGATGAATATGAATATATATAGAGCTCAGACTCTCAGTATTAAAAAGTTGTAATTTGGTATGGGTATATATAAACTGACCATTTATTTTTTAACTCAAAACGGGACATAAGTTTTTATACCTCAGTTAGCAGGTTAACAATGAAAATAAACACAATTTTTTAATTTTTTTTATTTAGAAAAAGTGTAACTTAATGCAATTAGTATTCACTATTATTATATTCATATTGATTATAATTATTTTTATGATAACAAGTTGGGAAAAATAAAATCAATCACCAGTTCACCAGCTTTATTAAAGCAAAGTTCCTCTGACAGTAATAATTAAATTATATGCAACATATTTTTTAATTGTATTTATATTTGTCAGCGGAACAAATTTGCTTTAATAAAGTTGTGATGATTTAAATAAGAATAAAATTCTTGGCAGGTTTTTTATATTGACCTTAGTTATCAACATCGCTTTCAGAACTGGAACCTGTAAGTGATTTTTCAGACGTCCACAATTTATTCATAAGAGAAAAGACTCTTTCTACTGGAGCATTTGTACCAGGTAGACATAAAATATATTCAATTAAAATACAAAAATTTTCATGTTGAAGATTGTGGGTTCGAAAGTGTTTGAATACTTCCACCCAACGAGTTTCTGTGGAGACTTTTGAATTATCCCATTCGGTTATTTTTGGGAAGTGACGTACCTTGAAATTAACGTGAATTCGTCAAATACTTCTGTATCTTTATTACAGTGAATATATCCCTTTGAATCAATACATCCAGCGCTTTTGAATATCTTCCCATGCAGGAACTTTTCTTAAATCTGCCCAATGAAATATATTCATTTCTTTAGTAAGAAAGCAAGTCCACTGTTCCAGATATTCACGGCTTGTTTTATAAAATTCTGTAGCCGTATTTTTCACAAAATCTTCATCAATATTAGTGCCATTATCTTTTTTTCTCAATTAAATTACGAACAGTAAATGGAAGAAACTGGTTGATCTGTTTCTGAGCCAAATTGTCTTTGAGATGATTAATTTCTTTGCAGCCTCAATTGCCGACACAGTCTTACCTTCAACCTTCAATACCGCGTGGTGAAAACTTGCAGATTGAGCGTGCAAAAATAAAGCCATAATTCTGATGTGGGGTCTTCGAAAAGTCTTTTAACAATTTGGGACATTTTTCAATGCTTAAAAATAGTCTTTTAACGGCTGGTACATTTTAAAACTCTCCAAGGCAGGCATAAGCGCGCCACCTGGTTTTACTGTAGCCGAGCATTTGGTGATGTTCTATTTCAGCTTCAGCAAAACTCCTAAAGCTTCAACTCGAACCGTGTAAATATAAAAAATGAATATATTTTTACAATAATGCTTTCATAATCTAAAGGTAGACCATCTGCAGCAGATTTTATTGCATTGTGAATTATATGGCTCCACATCCAATACCTATCAACGGTTTTCAGAGATGATTGTAATTTTGCTAATACATTATTTTCTCGCCTAGCTACACCCCAAAATTGACATTAGTATTGTCGCCACAAAATGCACGACTTTTTGTCAAATTATTATCTGTCAATACTTGTAAATAATCAACGTAACGATGATCAGAAAGTTTCACCTGGAATGCTCTTGAAGATCTAAAATTTTTACTTGCACACCTTCAAGGTTGAAAAAAGCGCACTACAAAGGATATATTTTCTTGTTACCGTGGTTTGAAGCGTCATTTAAAATTGTAATACAATTGGACTTATAAGATCATCTTTTAAATTGTCGATTGCTGTATGCGCATAAAACATTTACTACAATAGCTTCTGTTTTGTACGCGCATGCGAATTTCGGATCAAAACAGAACTGGATTAACTTCGACGCATAATCATTGGAACGAAAGCTGTGGTTTTTTGTATAGTGTGATAAGCCCAGACGCCTTCTGCAGCAGCAATATCCAAATCCTTTGAAGATGGCGTGTTTGAATTTTGAAAAAGTTCAACATTGAAGAACTGGAAGCAGCGGCACGATCGGCATTTTATGTTTTTCAGACTTCAAATGCTGTTCAATATCACCACACCACTATGGGAAACACTAAACTCTGTGCGACACTTTTCATCTGACATCCGAGGAAGTATTAATTTGCTTAATAAATGGGTATTTTGCTTGTAAGTTGACATTAAATGAACACTTGCGTTTCGGCATAACTACAGGTTAAATTCCAAAACAACAGAAAACTTCTAATTAGTTACCAGTTTATCACTAAACTATTTCACGAACATTACGCAAAAACAAAACAATATCGATAAGTCTGTGTGCATATGCGTGGCTAGTCTAATAACCAAATAAATGCTCCTCTCTTCCCGCGTTACGTTGCTGGGTAACCGACAACGTGCGCGCGGGGAATCACCGATCGTCGACGGTCTGTGATTCCCGCCCGCGTTCTCACGAGCTATAATTTAAATTTTCGCGCGGTTTCGGAAAACGGGACTATTTTGCGTCCCGGTGCTTTGTTTGGGGACAACGGGACAGGTGACCGAGAAAAGGGACAGTCCCGTTCAAAACGGGACGTATGGTCACTGTAGGTATATATATTAATCATACTGATAAAGTAGGAGCATAAAATTTATTTTAGGGTACTCCACCCTTAAAAGTGAAAACCATATTTCGATTTGGGGATTCGTTTGCGAAATGTGCTATAAAGTGCCAATTTTTGTTAGAATTAAATATTCTCCCCCCCACCTAGGTAAAATGATTATTCTTAGATATATGAAAAATTATTAATATTAGCACATATAACTAGGTTAAAAAGAAGACTATTACAAAGCAGACCTTACAAATTGAAGAGTGATAGTCGACCAACTTATAAAATATACTTGGAGAAGTAAAAAAGCAATTTTGTCTAGAAATTCCTTTGAAAATCATTTAGATGACATTGTAGATTTTGTAAAATAGGTAGTAAATATAAGATTTTGCATCATGAAAAATTGTGAAAATATAAATTTATAATATCTTAATATCCATCGTATGTGGGGCCCGATTTAGACGTTATTAGCAGTATAACGCACGAAACTTTGTCGCTCTGATTTGTCTGCGAATGATGCAATGCATAGGTTCAATTCTCCCAAACCCTACTTTCTTCTTCCTCGCGTTCCTATTTTACGTCATCGTGTGACGAGCTCCGCAGCGCCAGAGTTTCATACGTTGTATTTACTGTACAGTACAACGCACGAAACTCAACTCTGCCGCTTTACATTGGTTATGAATAATATACTGCGCAGATGTAACGCTCCACGACCCTTCTCCTTCGAGTTCCTATTTTACACTACAACGCACGAAACTTTGCCGCTCTGAAGTTCGTCACGAAAGCGTTGCAATAGCGTAAAATCTCTCGCCCCATCAAGGTTAAACAATTTTCTGGGCTTAAATTGCTTCTATTATATTCATATTCTACTTACAGTGTAATTATGTGTACACATAAATAGGTATAATAAGAACACTGTAGTTATCACATTTGCTAATTCTAAAAATAACGATTGAATAAAATTTCTATGTACGTCATGAGGTTTGTCTTTATGGATCCAGTATAATCATAATTGCCGAAAAACATTACTTATCGGTATCATTTTTTATTAGCTTTAGTACCACAACGAGAAGTTTCGTGTCGAATATCGTTAGCTTAATCTATGTGATTTGTTTATAAAAATTAGATTGTTAAAATTTATTGTGTTACGCACATTGATCATCTATGGTTACGTATATATTATATCTGACGTGTGGCGACGTCAGTAAACTCGTTACATAGGTTAAAGTAGTACCGCTCTGTGCTAATAGATGTCACTATAAGTTATTTATTGGTTTGTTTTTGGGTTCATGAAAACTATTTTTCTATTTAGGCATCCGTTTGCGAATATTAATCTGTAAATTGCTAATTTTTGTTAGAGTCACATATCCGAGCCCCCCCTCCAGGTAAATGGATATTTACCGACTTTACTACTAATAGTCGACCAACTTATAATATACCTATACTTGGAGAAGTAAGAAGCAAAATTTCCTAGACATTCCATGGAAAATTACTTAGATGATGTTATTGGGAGTGTAAAATAGGTAATAAATATAATATTATGAACTATGTAAAATTACGGAAATATTACCGTATCGTGTAACAAGTGCAGTAAGTTGTCGATTGACAATTGATAACTTTTTTATTACAAATGGGGAGATAATACAAAATTGACAATATCGACAATGCCGCACGAGGTCTAGATACGATTTTTTATTACAAATGTGGAGATATTACAAAATTGACAATATCGAAAACACCGTACGAGTGGCATATATTATTTTTTTTTATTACAAATGCGGAGATAAAACAAAATTGGGGTCTAGGCGCAAGACCCTGGTGTGCCCCAGAGACAAAATCCCAGTAGGGATTGGGAGGCAAATAACAAATAAGTTAAAACCTGGATAACAACAAAAATAACTTTATTTTGGAATGAGAAACATGAAGGTACCACAAAAAAACAAATATTTTATTTTCATTTAAATATACAGTCAAATTTAAGCAATTTCTTACACGAACGTGTATATATTTGGAATTTTTGATTGAAAGGTATAAAATTTCAGAATTTTTGCTTCGAGTTAATAGTATTTCGTAACATTGAACACGTTGCTCACAAAATTGACAGCATATGATTTGCGGCCAGTTCACTAAAATAGGATAGAAAAATTGACTCCAACAGTCTTTTTATTTTTGGAGCATGTATCGCCATGCCGTGAATTTTTTTATAAGCAAATCCAAGGTGATGTTTCAGCATTGGTTCAAAGTTACTATGTTCTAATATTGTTAAAGTAACAGAATACCGAATTTCGATTAGATCAGACCTGTGGAAGATCCTTACATCCATTCTTCAACAAAGAGCTGATAATGTTCAAGCAATGGAAAAGATTTCTTGAATCATAGCTAAGAACATTCGATCAAGTCATTTAAAAAAAAAAATACAAAATTGAAAACGGTTCCGCCGATTAATTGTGGTTTAGCGAGATTTTCGTTAAGTATTAACACGCTAAACTAATTTTACTTCTTAATTTTTTTATAGTAGATCGAGAGGCAAACGAGCATGTGAGCTACGAAAAAGCAGGAAGTTACCGTCGCCCATCGACAATAGCTACCTCAACCCTATAGAAGCCACCAGTACGTTGCCGACCGCATAGTGGGTAAAGTGATCTGATGGAGGGGGAAGGGCGTGATCGGTGAGGATGTGGTATTAGGGAAAGGGAGTGGGCTGCCGGAACTCTCACTCACTGTACGAAAAGAAATAGCGGAATCTGTTACTTGACATCTATATTTTGTGAGAGTGTAGTATTTCGACGGTCGAGCCGGTCCATTTTTGTGCTACGGCTAAGTTGACCACAGTAAGGCTATATCACAACAAGCCTTATTCAAAAATCAAAATTCTTTATTCAGAAGAAATGAAATAATATAGCAAATTTATCTTACGTAAGTAATATTTTCTGCTTGAGACTTTTTCAGTAAAGAGGAACTAAACTGGAGTTAAAATTAGAAAAGAAGAAAAAAAAAAAAATTTAGTATATACATATATGTGTCAATACATTGGATTTATTACAATCTTTTATTCTACGCATGTTACATGTTATAAGTTATGTTACATATTATGTGCACCCATCGAAAAATATTGCCATTCAACAAAAATTGTATCAGGATCACTACTATAGCACTGATCTTCCCTGATACTCGGTGCGTGTGCAGTGGCAATCGAGTCGCATTGCGGGCAATAAGAGAAAACAATTACTAAACAATAAAAAATAATAAAAAAATAATATAGGTTCATAAATATTACGATCTCTTACGTGAAACTTATTCGTATACGTAATAAACAAGACGCTTTGACTTATATAATTTTGCTTGCGTGAACCTATAATAAATTCCTTTATCTTTGATATCGATTCTATTTTTAGTGCCGCTCTAGCTCGCCCTCAATCTAGATTTTGATTGCGGTATCAGCAGCTATTATATTTCATTTAGATTTTTTTTTGGCTTTCAATATTAGTGTCGATTTCGATCCGAGTACCGATATAAATACTAATTTGGTTTACAGTCCTGAGCTATGTTTTGATTTCCTTTTCGTTCCTGTAGGTTTAGTACAATGACCTAGACTAGAGAATATGTCTCTATAGAACAATCTCTTTTATTGATTGTGTTGGTATGAGAAGAATGGTCCTAGAGCGTATATTCCACGTAGTCTTGCGAGGGGTGCAGAAAGAATTTTTGGTTGAGATGCTCCAAGATGAAGTCAAATCACCGATCATTCTTTTGCACACTCTTCAGTATAAATTGCGTCTGCGAAGCCTGTGACCTCGTATCGGTTGTAGTTAATTTTATCGTAAAGGAGAAGGTTGCATTTAGGAAGTGAAATTTCTATAGAATCTTTGTAATTTGAAATTCAATGAAACGAAAGTGCGTCACGTCAGAGACAAACACATAAATATTCAGGATTAAGAAGGCGAAGGAATGAGATAGAATACATTCGTAACCTTTCCACTCTCGTCTCCAAGCTACTGTAAATAGCCTCTTCTGCGCCCTGTGTGAGCTTCTATAATTGCGTCCTTGTTTTTTTTAGATATTATAGGTACCCTAGCTATGTATAGGCCTACTTTATTTCATTCAGGGTCAAAAATAAAGCACAAGGACCTTGGTGTTTGTGGAACAATTATCTAATATTTTGGAAGAAAAAATCTGTTTTTTTAAATAACTAGAACTAATACGGGCAAACATGCAGACGAGCTATTTAAGTGGACCCTTCGCCTATTATACCACCCACTGTGTCTCACTCACTCACAAACGCCAGTTCATTAGTGCAAATACGTTGCCCACCCTGATGCTTAAGATTTAATTTCTAGGCCACTTCGGTCTTCATACTTCTATAATAAAATAACACCCTGCAAAGTTTCAGTAAACGGTAAATTAATTTAATTTTAAGTACTCGGTATGGTAGAGTTTTGAATAAGGAAGGTAGCATAATATAAATTGCGTTTAAGTATGAATTTGTGAAAAGGCGTTTATTCGAAAATATTTACGAAGATTATTCATAACTACCAATAACAGACCTTTTTGACGATATTGGCATGTAGGTACGTATGTCGTTGGAATCGAGCACTAGAGGCGCAGCGGGAACTCATCAAGAGCAAACCGAAAAATAATAGTCCTGCCTGGTCTGGCTATTCTCGCGCCCCCCACAGTCTATGTTCTGTGCCTGGGCACCGGTGGCACCGCCCTATTTACGGCACTGTTCCTAAGCATTACACTTTTGTGTGTGCCTGTACATTGTCGAGCTAAAGCGAGAGAGCAAGCGTCGGTGCGTATCTACATTGCACACTGTGTAATACTTGGAGCTGTCATCCGAGCGTTTTACGTCTGTTAGTACATGCGTGTGGGTATATTGCGAAGCTTTGAGAGCAGGCGTCGTATAGTGAGCATAGTATAGTAGGTATATCTATAATTCACTTAAATACCATCTAATATTTCTAATCCATTTTAAAGTACAAAATTGTACTTTGATATTTTCTAATCAATAAATTTCTTTCTTACTTACCCTTCCGTAGATCACATGTATAACCTCATTAAAATGTAAAATAACTTAATCTATATATAATAAAATTATTATAAAAAAAAATCTTATAATTATTCTATTACTCATACTCATTAATCTCATTTTATAGTAGGTTACTTTTCTGAAGTTTCACTTCTACCATATGTGAATTGCACACACAATTGAATTGTTATGTTCTTATGGACAGGACGTACGATTTGAAACAGCTCTATATCTGTTTGTGATGTCCGACGTCGAAGATGATGAACGCAAGCTACTCGTGAAGAAATTCCGCGGCGCCGCTAATTCGGCGGAAAAATTAGTCAACAGCAAGCGCTGGCGTAAACTTACAATTTTATGTTGAATAAAATCTGAGAGTTTGATGAATTGGACAGTTATTGGGATTACGTATCACGTAACTGATCAGATTGGCACATGCCCTTGCATTTTTTTGCCCTATAGAACAATAATAAATAATTTATTTTTCTAGGAAATCATTTTTTTTCTAGAAAAGGTAACGCTGTAACGTGTTCAATATTCGTTAACCAAAATTGAAAATTTCGCTTTTTCTAGATCACGTGACATTTCGGTAGCTAACGTCAATCTCATACATGTATCATTCTTAGAGAATATAATTTTACAATTATTAGACGAATATCGGTAACGCTAGTGTTAGAGTTTGTAGAAATACAAACGATTTGCTTGAAGGGCTGCAGTATACCAAAGGGTAAATGCAACGCCGGCACTCATGATAGACACTGCCATGGACTTATGGTAAGATATTAAGTGTTGTCTCATGCAATAGTTCCTTGAAACAACTAAACCTTTTTTTTGATTGACATGTAGGGTTTGTTGAGTTAGGGCTTGAAGAGTTAGACCTTGTTGATTTAAGGGTTTGGCCCTTCATGACATCTGATAGCTTAAAAACGGTGAAAGCGTTATGAACTTATGAATCTTGGCAACCAAAATTGGTTGAACGATGCGTAGATTAAAAACATGAAATGTTTTTAATCTGCGTATAGCGAAGCGGGCGAGAAACGGTTAGTATCAAATGTTTTTGAAATTCATTATATTATCTTATTTAACCTCGGTTCTAATTTTAATTTTGTTACATTTTGAATTTGCTATTAGACGGAAATCAATAGTGTTATTTTAACAAAAAATATATCTTATTACAATACACAAGTAATTCTGTTTTAATTTCGGTCCGCAATTCCGTGGTGACGGAATAAGCAACAATATATTTTAGAACTCATTGTGTTACGTATTTCAACTATGTGTTATTTGTCTTGACAATGAAGGAAACACCGCGAGGAATCATGTATGGCGGACAAAGTTTACCACTACCTTTAAAAGGCATACAGTTAATCCAACGCTCGTCGCCCCACCGCGAGGACTATGGTCTGCATTTCAATTTTATATACCTAAAGTCCGAGTCGTGTAATTACCCTTTACAACAGTCACAGGCTCGTGTTAATGCGAAATAAGGGTATTTGCATATTTAATTATATAATACTCCCGATTGCGCGTAAAATATTAATTCTCGATTTTTTCTAATATGTATTTCAGTTTTCCTTTTACTGTTTCGGCAATCAGAATATACAATTTATGCTCCTAAATTTTACTTACAGAATTTCTTTTCAACCAGAATAAGTAGTACGTAAATAACGATTGAAAGTCGCCGTTTATTTTCGTACTTTGAAGTGATTACTTTATTAAAGACCGACATTATCCTTATTACACAGTATATAGGTCGAACATGCACCGATGTAATTTAATAATGGATGCATGGATAAAATTAGATATTCAATAGGGGTCCGCCATTTTAGTAGGCCGGCGCGGCCTGGTGAGGGGAACGCGCAGGCGCGACGCGCCCGCTCCGGGGCGACCGGGACCTGCGGCGGGGCGACGTCAAAAAACACGGTATTCGCTCCCCTCATTCCACTAACCTAGTACGTTTATCAATAAACATCTATCGCCAATCACATAAAATTCTTTTTGCGCCCGAGAATTTTTAAGTTCTGTGACTTAACAGAAGTATCCCCTCGGTATCTAAATAGTTCTCTGAGGAATCAATTAGTTATACGTACTTTAATCACGTGAACAATGACATTCGTGAGACATCTGTTCCGGGAGTAATCGCTCGGGAAGTTGGAGTGATAAAGACGTTTTACAGTACGATTATAATGTGATTCAATGTACGTATTATTCGACGTAGAGAGTGCAACATTGAGTTTAATGACTTTGTGATAGAGGTTTGTTCCTCACATATGTTACCCGGGAATGACCATGGTTAAATTAAACACGGATCAGGAGTTTTTCGGTGAGGAAATATAATGGGATGACATTAAAAGAGGATTCATGGAAAAGGTTTGGCGCAGGGTAGGCCTCCATTCCTCCCACAAGAAAAGGGATGGAAGCGGGACTAGCCGGGAAGTGACGTCATCGGCTCCTCCCGAGGCCGAGTACCAGAACATTCACACGCTCCGGACAGCTGATCTGATAAGGCAAAGGCAGGGGGACGAGAAGTCGACTCTGCGTTCCTCCTACATCATCAGGAACGGGGATAACTTCATATTGGTGGAGCGTCGACGGCGTAGACGGCGCCGCAGCGGCGCCCGGGCGTCGTCGACGGGCCGGCACCACACGCCGCCGCCCGAGGACGCGCCTCGCGCCGAGCAGAAGCGCCGGCCGCCTGCTCGTCTTAAAATCTTCGGCATACAATGGCCGTTGCATTCCAGTGACTCTAGGTAATTTTATATAGACAAGAAGTAATTACAGTGTCGTATAAACTTTCTTAAGTAAGTATGTCATATCGTATTTGTGATATATGTACACATACATTACTATATGTATAGTATCAATATAACACGTACGATGAATAACTTATATAAAAGAATACCCAACCGTCGAGTTTTCTAGTAACAAAGGAAAGTCGTGCATTATTGTCGTAAGATGTTCAAAGCAAGTAGGGCATTGTAATGACTAATCTATATGAACAATGCTATTGGAGTAGGACAGAGTGGTTTATTGATAAAAATTGCTCAAATGCGCACTCATTGTTTGTGATTTCAATATTTTCCTAGTAAAATCGTCGAGGAATCCCCGAATTTGTTTGATAAGAATTTCGATACATTTAGCTATACTTTGTGAGTGTACGTTAAGCGTGGTCTATTGCCATGTTTTTTCCATTCCAAGTATTATTTCTATTTTTTAGTTCCATCTAGATTTTTAACCTAGGTACTTAATAGAAAATAAGACTTTTATTATAATGGCTTTAAATGGTATAAAAATGACATCGGAGAATTTATTTATGAAAACATTCAAATATATAGAAACAAACGTAATTTTACAAAATTTATTATAACTAACATCATTATAATGTGTGTATAAAGAAATTAATATTTACTAAATGTTTTAAATCGAATTAGTGTAATATTAATTTGTTTAACCATTAATTGAAGTAACACTTTTATTTAAATATTTTTTTTATTAAATAATACATAATCAAGTTAAATATTGTATTTGAATAAGTACCTACTGTAAATTTAGAATGTAGTAATAAAATAAGGATTCCTGCGAATTTGCGTATAAATATAATGAAAAGATACATATTTAGCTGTTATCACTACGCACATAAGCGTTAAGTACTTCTTAATGTGAAAAGCAGGTTAAGTTCTTTAGCGCTGTATTAAAATTTAAACAGCTTTAAATAAAAAATAAGCGCTGTAAAGACGGAACGGACAGAAAGTAGGCAACCTATTTGTTTAATATGATTGCGGGCGATAAAAAACACTTTTGATTCAACTTGCTTAGAAAATTAATGAATTTATTACAACATTCTAAGCGATTGGTAAGGTTTTATTTACGATTGTCTGATTAGACTGTCTGATCGTATTTAAACGATGTACATCCAATTCTTGAGTCATACTTATTCTGAACTCAGTCGTTTGAATGCTTGCACACGGAGCAGAAAGAAAAGATGGACGACGAAGTACTGTTATTTATTTCATATTTTCTCGTGTTGAACGCCAAAGAAAGAAAAACGTGGTTATTAGATCCACCTGATTAAATTATAGGCACAAAATAAGTTAAATATGTTTAAAATGTATGAAACGTATGTCTGTGGGCAGGCGAAATTTGACAATGTCCTTTTCATGATCAAAAATCGTGAAGATTTGTTTATTACCTAACTTTTATACGATATATTTCGGGACCACCTGAAACCATGCATTTTGACATATGCTATAAGATTTAGAACATGAATTTAAATATAACAGGTAATATATTCTCATGCCTGTTTGATAGAAGGGTAAGCAGAGTTCACAAGTCTGCAATTGAGATACGATCCTTATAAATTTCTTCAATTTGACGACACCAACTGTCGTCTCATATGTTCCTATCGCTGTCGGACGCTTGAAAATTGGCCATTCTCATATGGCACTCAATACGGTCTGCGTAAGATATTCAAAGGTCCCTCTTGCCGATCTTTTCACCACACGTACCTAGATTTCAGGTTTTATGATTCAGTATGATCAAACGCATCTCAACATGCCATTACACACCAGTTACTGCATTTCACATTATTATTTCTTCGTCTGTCTTTTGATGACACTTCACATTACTAATCTCTACTAATATACACATTAGTAATATTCATACTATAATAATATTATAAACGCGAAAGTGTGTTTGCCTCTCTGTCTTTTACGTTTTCATACCTAAACGCCTGTACCGATTTTGATGAAATTTGGCGCGGAGATAATTTGATACTTGGGAATGGACATAGGCCACTTTCTGTTTGTTTATCTCTCTGTTTGCTTGTATGTTTTTGCATAGCTCAAAATAGCTAAGCTGATGTTGAGGAAGTTTAGTGTACTAATACGATATACCATTTTATGATATATAAGCTACTGTTTATATTTTTTTGGTTTGTTTGTGTGCAAGTCTACTTATAATTCGACAAGCACTTAACCAATTATGACGAAATTCAAAAAAAATATAGAGTTCATTGACGTATAAAACATAGGTTATGATTTATTTTTTTGTATGTTTATCTGTACATAGAAGGTTTAAAAGTCATTAACATTATTTTATTTTGTCGGCCACTCATATTGTTTGCTATGCTTGGCGAAGGCGCAGGAAAAGGAGAAGTGGGGTAAGACGGTTGAGAGGGAGGGAAAGAGAGAAAGATATGATATGAGCAGGCGAATGAGGGCGAAAGCGAAAGTAAGAGCATGTGTCAACGAGCTTCACAATCCAGTTCTAACTATATGATTAATAATAATGATTTAATAATATGAAAGTGATTGTAAATTGAAAGGTTTTCAAGTCATCAAAAACGGTAAATTTTTCACATTTTGTCTTTTGTCAGTACTATATTATCCATACATATAACAAAATAATAGAACCAGGTGTGTCTGCATATTGAAGGTGTGTATGAGATAAATGGAGAGAGGCCAATGAGAGAAGGTGGTATAAGAGAAAAAAACAAATTTAAAATTTTTTGTCTGTCTTTCCGTCTGTTGGTGCACATCTCAGGTCACTGAATGGAATTTATCGCGGTCCCCAGAGGTAGATAAAGCCTAGCTTGGCGCTGAATATGAGCCTTATTTATTGTTCTGGCTTCGTACGACTTGAACCCTGAGCGGTATCGGAACTGAAAGCGGGACCAGGACGAGGACTAGGACAACAGAATCGAGAACCAGGACAGGAGGACTAGGATCGAAACCGAGTGTGGGATCGGAATTAGAATCAGGAGCATGATTCGAAACGAAATCAATAACAGTACCGGAACCAGCATCGAAAGTGGGGACGAGATTGGAGTTGACAGAAAAATATTTCCATATAAAAGACGACGAAATACATTTTCTGTTCACGTGGGAAAAGCTGTGAACGGAAAACTAGTACTTATAAATAAATATTATAAATATAATACTTTGTGATGAAATTTGGTTGTTCGCAATTGAGTTACGCGTAAACGGCTGGACGGATTTAAATGAAATTCAGAACACGTATAGAATAATTTTCTGTGTCACACGCATTATATTTTACACCTACCACTAATAGTTCCTGTGGATTAATTTACAAGAAATTGGAGTTAATACCTATATGGGGATCGATATTGTAATCGAGCGCGATAACACGATTACAAAAGAGTGACGCAGGATTAGCGCTGAAAAAAAAACCGAATCTGAACTGGCCGTGAGATCGGAACTTAAATCGAAAAGAGGTCAGATTGGAAGGAATGATAACTGTCATTCATCATTATCACATCTTTATCGCATTAATTCTTCTATCAAGTTTCTTCTTCCACATACAAAATTAACTACCGTATTTATATGAGTAGAAATGAGAACTTTTTTATATGTGTTTTATATATGCCGCGATATGTTTTCGCTATTTGCACAGCAAGTGAGACTCCATTAATTCATTTCCGCTGTTCGCTGTCCTTGTCCTATCCTTACAATCCGAATGTGCAAACTTATCAACTTACTCAAGTCTCGTGATCGGAATGAAGATGTTGTACTTAGTCATGCTTTAGCTTCTTTCAAATATCAAAATAGAGTTTTTCTCGTCTAGGCAAGATATCTATTGAAAAGATAACCCTAGCTCGCAATTATTGGACTTCTGCAAATCTGTGTGTCTCAGTATAGAAATGAATGAAAGTTTCGATCTCACTGCTCCTTAATTGTTAACAATAACAATGTCCAGAAAAACAATATTTATGGCCTCGTTTTAGATGAACCGGGGGCCTTATTACGTAAAAGTAGAAATCGATTGCAATTCCGGAATCGATTTGTGAGTCGAAATTGGTAGGTATAAAAAAATGTTATTCTTATACGCAATTTTGAGTGACTTTCAAGCGTCAGATTAAATTTAAACTTTGCGCACTTATCGAGGACCGATAGCTGTACAATAATATGGTATAATTGAACTGATCTGATGAATGAGCCAGAGGTAGGCAGGGAACTCTATAACGTAATAACATATCCTAGTCGTATTTGAGCTTGTTAGAGTTCTCTTTGAGATGTACTCTCCACATGAGTGATTTTCAGGATCTGATGATGGAGCCGGAAGGTAAGCACTAGTACTCATAATAGAACAACGTAACTTACGTATATGTGTTAATAGAATTTTTAAGTGGACTTTGGCCATAATGGCTTTCAGGGTCTGATGATGGAGCCCGACGGTTGGTACCGGAATTAACATATCATAACGGAACAATATATCCTAACCATATTTAGGCTTGTTGGAATTGCCCTGAAATGGATTTTGCCACGATTGACTTTCAGGGTCTGACGATGGAGCTTCCAAACTTCCAGCTCCGTTATCAGATCCTGAAAATAATCATGGTCAAAGTGTATACGAGAATATCAACAAGTCCAAACACGGCTAGGTTGCGTTGTTTCATTGATATGGAGTACTTCCGTTCCATCATCAACCTAAACCAATCACGGTTAAAGTGCATTCCAAGACAATTCCAACAACCCAAACACCCTTGAATATGTTGTTCCTATTAGAGTACTAGTGCTTACCTTCCAGCTGCATCATCAGACCCTGAAAATCGTTCATGGTCAAAGTACATCTCAAGACGATTTCTACAAAACCAAACAAGGCGGATACGTTGTTTCATTATGGAGTTCCTGTGTTTTACCTTCTGGCCATCATCAGACCCTGAAAGCCAATTATGGTCAAAGTCTATTTAAAAAATTCCATTAAGCCCAAATAAGACTATACTACGTTGTTCTATTATGGAGTGCTAGTGCTTACCTTCCGTCTCCATCATCAGACCCTGAAAATCACTCATGGTGAGAGTACATCTCAAGAGAACTCTAACAACCTCAAACACGTCTAGGATATGTTATTCCATTTTGGAATTCCTGTGCCTACCTTCTTGCTCCATCATCAGATCAGTCCAATTATACCATATTATTTGTAAATTCTTAGGTCCTCGATAAATGTGTAAAGATTTTATTTAATCTAACGATTTACATAAAAAAATAATAATTATTCACTTTGTACGAAATACGAATGACGGAAAATCGATTGTAAATCGCTTGAGAATCGCTATAGACCAGTCTTCGGTTTGAGAGCGTGATTTTCGAATAATTGCGAAATCGCGATCTCTAACGGTTTTCGAATTCAAATATGCGATTAAATTTCATTATGATAATTCAGTGATTTCATTGTAGAGGCAACACTGTTAATAGAAAGACAATTAGCATTTCGAAATATCAACTTGGAAATTAGTAAAATAAATTTAAAATCTTGCGAAATCAGAAATCGATTTATTTTAGGTAATAAAGCCCCGGGACAATATATGGTGTTCTAGTTTCAAAATGATTTTTCATTGTCCCTGATTATCAATTTTGATAATCAGGGACATATATATATATATAAATGGTTTCGGGCGCTGTATCATAAGCAATTTTACATAAATTAAGATGTTTATAAATCGAAAAAATAAAGTTTAGATTAACCAATGTAATAGGTCTTAGCAATAACTTCAGGCATCAACAATGGTACCCGCACTATATCATATTATATGCTGTGTCCTATGGCTAACATTCATATACAAACAATATTCATATAATAAAACAGTGGCAATCAATTCGCAAACATAAGAAAACATTGAAAATGCACTATTGGGAAATACATATGCAATACAACAAAATTTACAAGTCTTTATTTGCCATTACTATTTTGCTTTTTAAAAGCAAAGGTAGAAGAGTGACAATCGAAACTTAACTAAAGGTGTCCGTCCACTGTCCCTCACAGCTCAGCGTAAGCAATAAATCGTTTTTACCTCAGTTTTCCTCACCGACAGCCTTTTGTTAAGTTATACATTTAGGCTGTACTATTTCATGCGAAGTAATGAAAGAAATCACTGAAACGTGAATCAAAGATAGTGTTCGTAACTTACCAACAGGTACAGGGATGTTGTGAGTTATTTTATAGTCAGAGGGATCATTGGAAAATTCATTGAATTTCTTATGTGTCAAAGAAAAAACTATGTATACACATTGTTTTCCTAGACTCGATTAATATGATATTCTCTTTATAGCGCCTATCTTGACTGTCGAAAAGGTGTTCAGTGCATTATCTCCAAAACGTATTGTTGTACGGGATATGCATTTCAACAAGCATTTATCAGTGTTTGTTACTGTTTGTAAATACAAAAATCACACCGACGCAAGCTCTCAAGTATCAATAAAAATTGCTAGGGTGTTTGTTGGGCTTAATTCAAAATATCTTTATTTCACAGGTTACAAAATAACACTTGAAATACGTCATAATTTTTTGCGAATTTACACTTTACCGCTCGTTCGGAAGGCAGCTTTCCCTCAAGAAGAACGAGCAAGAAACTTAAGGGTAGCTCTTTTCTAATTTGCTCATATATAGCCAAAATAAATACAAAACCTTTAAGGACGAAACAGCCCGGTAAGAAGTCGAGCCGCTTATGCCCGTGGATATTTGTCTTCTAAATATTCAGCAATTGTATAATACCCTTTTTTACTGAGTGATTGTTTACACTCACTCTTAAATTTATATAAGGGTAAATCATGTATATCTACAGGAACCTTATTGAATAGGCGCACACAGAGCCCTCTAAATGAATTTGTGACTTTACTTAGTCGACTAAGATGTAAAATCATTTTTTTTTTAATTTTTGCTATTGAGTTTATGTCGACTACTATTTCTTTTAAACATTTCTAATTTTTTTTACATATAATAATTTTTTACATAAAAAAATTTAGAATGGTGGTTGTGTTATTAGAATTTCCGACTGTTAAATTATTATATGCACTGGACATAAAAAATTCTGTTCGATTCCTAACCCGTGCCTTCAGAGTGTATATAAAGAAGACACACCTTCCATACATCATGTACTAGATCTCGCATATAATAAATTTGCCTCAGTTCATAGTGGGCGCTGTTTAATCCACACGGGCTATTGATCGCGAGCAAGAGCGAGATCCCGATTTCGGTCTCGCCCACGACCCACGAATATGTACAGGGTTCTAAACCTGAAATATTGGCTTTTAGAACATTCGTGTGCTTATTGAGGAAACGCAAAAACCGCTGAATGGATTTTTATGTGGTTTTTCAGACTCAAAAAATCATATACTGAACTAAGTGAGTTTTTGATTTAAGACATCGTTGCATTGTCATATAACGAAAATAGAAAATATGTATTTCATATAATTTTGAGTATGCCTGAATAATATACCATGAATACTTTTTTTTAATTCTAAAGAAGAATTCATGCTGAATCAAAATATGTATCTTAGTATTGTTGTAAAAGCGAGATAAAAACTACTTTCCAGGACATAAATTTTATTTCATACTAACATTTATCAACGTTCATTGTATTATTAAATATATAGATACCCTATCACAATACTAACATTCGAGGCCATCTTAGGCTAGGCAGGCGCCCTTAAGCACGCAGAGGTCGAGTCCTTTATGCTCACAGAGCCAGAGTCCTTGGATACACAGAGCTTTAGCCTTTGGGTACATACGAGTAGAGTTCGGGTCCTTTTCAAATAGTCAAATAATACGTAGAAGAAAATACAACGTAATTTTACACGCAAGTTAAACGACTACGATGGCATTGCAGGGCCTCAAACAGGCCGGGTGTCCCGGGGATGCTCCGCGTGTCCTTGGAACATGGAAAAGACGGAACTGCTGACATTGCGTCTCATAGAAAATAAAAAAAAATTCATTACACAACACTTGCTCTTAAAGAGTATCCGCATGATATGATTATTATCAGTGAAAGTGTAATAGGTACGTAAAAACTATTACAGTACAGTTACGTTACATAAACATAATTTGAAACTAGTTTAAATCACGGATTAACTCCGTTGCAGAGTTTTTGTGACTACTAACATACTAAGTACTATCACAATGAACTGCATATCCACAAAACTACAATATCGCTCTGTAGTCGAGTGGTCATCACTTCGAAAACGAAATGACTATAGCAATACATATATAACCTTTATCACACTACTTAGACGAATAAAGGCATTTGTCAACAATTTTTAGCAATGTGGCTTTGTATAGTTATATTAACACTTGTACAGCACCTGACTATAAACAATGTAAGCGTTTACTGCGCATATGATAGTGTAGTAAAGGTTTGTATCTATTGTCTAAAGGTTCTTTTAGCTCGACGTGCGAGCAAACACATATTACCAAGCGCCTTTATACCACGCATTTATTGATACAGCGCTTTAGATGTATAAGCTCTAGTTTAAGGACTGTTTTTCTGGATAGGTAAGCCTTATTTTCTCTCTGCCTTAAAAGAAGCGTGCTCATTAACATTTAAGACTGAACACAAGTCGATGTTTTTCGACTGACTTCAAAAAATGAGAAGGTTTCATATTCGTCTATGTATTTTTTTTTGTATGTTCAGCGATAATTTCGTCAATCGTAGACCGATTTCAATTTTTTTTTGTTTGAAAGGGTATAACTACATCGCCAAGTCAGGATGTTGATGGGATCCCTGAGAAATTGAGGGACACCCTCATGTATAGTGTGTTTGAGCTCTTTTTCTTTTGTTATTCAAATTTTTGCTTTTGGTAGTTATCATATTATGCTGCTGAGCTGATGACGGAAGCCACAGCACTCTTTAACGGTTATGAGTTAGGGGATAGTTCTGCGGTTTTTCGACAGAAACCACTCTTCGATGGCTATTAGTAAAACCTTGTATACACAAAATTAAAATTAATTACTTATTTAATCTACCTACACATTTTCATTCATTTATATGATCCCAACATGATAATCTTAGTAGGAACACATTAGAACTCTTAGAGATAACAGTAGAAACAGAGTGAATTAATTTAATGTGTAAGTGAATGTAAATATGATCCGTATGAATTGTAGAACTTTTATATTATGAAGAAGAAGAATAATTTATATAATTTGTATAAGAATAATTTGGTAATCGCTCTCTAATTAAAAATATACAGACCCTGGAATAATTACTAGTGGATAATACATTCGGAATCGGAACTGCTTTTCCACTTGCTCCATAAAGAGTAAAGGAGGTGTATGGCAAATTTTATTAACCATAGTTTAATCCACATATAAAGTAGCTGCATGAATTATATAACTATAACTACGCGATAATTAAATAATGTGAAATAAAATACGTAAAAAAAAAAATAAATAAAAGCCTCCCTTATAAATATATTTAAGTAATTGCTTAAACAAACTTCAAAAACAAGTAATAATTGGTTTTGGAGTCGGTCTCGGTTCTCGATTCTACTCTTCGTACCGTTTATAATTTCGATTCCGTTACCGGTCAAAGTTTCCATCTGAACGAAACCGTTGCATATTTTAGTATCAACATAAAATTTATGTTATATTACTTGAGGGTAGTGTTTCTTTTTTATGAGTGAAAGAATTATTAGAATCTGTAATAACACAAAAAGATGCACATAAAGCCAAAGCGAAATGTTAATACTTTATAGTACTCAAAGAGTTTCTTATTAATGGAATATTTCTTAGCATCGGTTTAGTAGATTAGTTCAATATTAAAAACATGTAGACAACGTTCGATACGAGTACTAGTTGCGTTTTTCAGATATCTTCCCATTCCCGCGAACATATCATCAGATTCATAGTAATCGTATGAATGGTTCAAGTAATAAAAAAAAACACAATAAAATACACGTTCATTTTTATATATTACACAACCCCACTCCTCCACCTAATAGTGAAAGACGCATCTTACTGTTTTTCAAAGTCGTACCTCGCTTCATAAAAAGTTTCATACGAAATTCAACCCCCTTTAACTCCGATAAAATGCAAATTACGCATACCCAGCATACATACACGCACGCACACAAATGCACACATAAATACATAAAAACAAATGAATATGATTACTAAAGAAATAATGATTGATTTTTTATGCTTAGAATACGGTGTATGGAACTAAAAACTTCTATCAGTTTTATAGTCACAGATTCTGGTACACTTATTTTCATCAAGATCAGTCAAAGCATTCCTAAGTTATAAAATAAAATACGGACAGAGAGTAATCTGTAATTTACGTAATCACACGTTTTGACTCGACACCAATTTCCAGCAAAATCGGTTAAGTAATTCTTAAGTTATAAAAGATACAGACAGAAAGATAGATAGATGAAATATAGTAACCTATCATTTGCATAATCACATGTTCTAACGCTACTTAATTTTTAACAAGATAAGTCCAACCGTTTTTATGTTAGTAAATAAATAACATACAGATAAACCCAAATACATACAGACAGAGAGACAAACAGTATCCTATCATTTACGCAATCACATATTCTTACAGTATACCAATTTTTATTCCGAAAGGTCCCGCCGTTATGTAGGCTTAAAAAAAATAGTTTTTGGGACTTTTTGGATTATGATATCTCTCGAACAAAAAAACCGATTTTGATGCATTTGTATTTGCAACAATCAACGTTGCTTTTTAAGCGAAATAGCTGATTAGATATTGGAATTCATTTGTAGGGTAGTTTAAGAAATATTGTAAAAGAAACACTAATTGTAAAATTGTTTCTTACAATATCTCTTGAACAAATCAACCAATTTTTATGACATTTGTTTAGTATAAAGCTCTGATTCAATTTCGGAGTCGATCAGTAGAGTAGTCTAAAAGTTAATACAAAAATATATTTTTTGAGAATTAAACTTATGAAATTTCTTAAAATTTACGAAGCGAAATCAATTAAATATTTCAGAAAGTCTAATTTTAGTGAACTTCTTTCGAATGCCTTAAACCTCTTTTCGATCGGTTGATCCGTTTAAAAGATATGAAAGGTTTACATGAACGTATACACGCACGCACATACACACACAGATATACAGTCATCACTCGGAACATGGTCAAAATAGATTCCTAGAAGCCTGAAACGTCACGATCTAGTGAAAATTCGATTTTCGAAAATCAGACTGAAAACAGTAACTTCCCAGTTTTTTTTAAGTTATTCAATTTTCGTAGCAGGAAGTTAAATAAATGGAACTTCAAAATGTCATCTATACTTATGCCTTACCTTCGCACCAGCGCTAGGCATATTTTAGACGGCAACATGATATTATTGTTTCTAATGCTTGAGAGTATGTATTACAAAACAGATATCTCTAAATAATTATTACGTCGTAGGCACACGTCGATCACCCGCCGCTTCTGTCGCGGGCGGCGGTCGCGCGAGGACAACGAGCTGTACCGCTCGAACAGCTTCAAGTTCGAGCGGTTCACGCGGGAGCCTCAAGCTGACGAATGCGCTGGATCTCAGGTAGGCATAATCTTTATACTTTATAAGGCTTCATTCACAAATTGCGATCAGGGTGTTAATAAAAATAAAAATATGGCACAAGTATTCTTAACAGATTTCAAAAAAAAAAGGAGTAGATTCTCAATTCAGTTGTATTTTATTTATGTATTTTTTTTGTTTCTTACCTCCGGACGTGGTCATTTATTAACCGATTTGGAAAAATGTTTTTTTTTATTTGGAAGGATACACTTCGAGATTGGTCCCATTTTTTTCAAAAATCATTTCTGCTTATGGAGTCCATGAAGAGTTGAGGAAAATCCTTAAATATTATAGGTATACCTATAGTAATTTTGTTTTAGTCTATGAGTCAAGCATTTGCATTTATTAAGTATGATTTAGTGACGTGAAACTGATTAAGAAGACCACCGATAGCCACTGAAACTCCTCAATTATAATTTCTTCAATTGTTGACCAATTTTGAAAATATTTTTTTTTGTTTGAAAAAGTATTCTTCTGTATTTATTCTGTATTCTGTATTCTGTAAGTATTCTTCTTCTTTGTGCCATAGTCACCAAGTCAAGATTTGACGATGGTATCCCAGGGAAATCGACATACACTCTTAAATATTATAAGTATGTATAGTGTGTTTGAGTTCTTTTTTAGTTATTCAAGTTTTTGCGCTCACGCTGCTAAGACGGTGATGGAAGCCGCAGCTCCTTCACTTCAACAGTTAGAAGTTAGGAGATAATACTGTGATTTCTCGTCAGAAATTACTCTTCAATGGGAGTAAAATTGAAATTAATCAATTATTGACCTATCTACGTATTTTCATTTTTTTATATAATTCGTTGATGACAATCATAGCAGAAACACATCATAACTGTTTAACGATAACAATAGAAATATAGTAAATTAATTTAATGTGCAAGTGAATTAAAATTTGATCTGTATAAATTGTAGTATCTTTTATATCACAAAGAATAAGAATAATGTATATAAATGGTATAAGAATAATTTGGTAGTTGGACTTCAACTAAGAATGTAAAGACCCTGGAACGATTTCCAATGGACAATAAATTCGGAATCGGAACTGCTTTTCCGCTTGCTCGGTGCAGTATAACGCACGAAACTCTGCCGCTCTGAATTGCTTGCGAATGATGTACTGCGCAGGTATAACGCTCCTCGACTCTGCCTTCTTCTCCCCCGCTTTCCTATTTTACGTCATTGCGACGCTTTTTTGTGACTAATTTCACAGCGGTAGAGTTGCGAGCGTTGTACAAAATAAAGGTGATGCCTAACCAGTTTTATTAACCATGTCATAACCTACATGCAAAGTAGCTAAATGATTTATAAAATTGTAATTATTCGATAACTAAAAAACGTGAAACAAAATAATCAAAAAAAAAAATCGTTTCTTTTTTTTTTTAATTCAGGTATTTCTTCGTTTAATACCTTGAACTACAATTGCGTTTTTAATCTTTTTAATAATACGCTTCTATAATGGGAATTAACTATTAATTTGAACATATGTATTTCCAAAATCATATTTCAAAGTTCCAAAATACCTTCGAATATTTGATTTGACTAATATGTCATTACTCATTTAAAACGACAATTGACTTAATGTAAATTGAATTTTAACAAATGACGATTTTAATAAATTCACCGATCCAATGTTGTGTAGTTCTGACGTTTTTCCTTCTATTAATTTTATTTTGCACCAATTGTACTTCAGACGAACTATACGTATGCCCTTGCATGCTTATACTGAATGCATGATCTCATAATCTGATTCTTATTAAAATTGTGAATTAATCGGTCAACAAATTTGGGTTAATAAGTTATGGTATTTTAACGATGAAACCGAATTACACAAATACCTTATTTGTTCTTAATACACGATGTGCTCTTTTATTAACAAGTTTGGTTACAAATGTTATAAAACATGAAATGGACATACAGTCACTTATATCGATGAAACTTCTCTTGAAAATAACGTTTGAATAATTTGGAAAACTAAAAATCAGAAAAACGATCATGCGCTAAAGACATTGCTCGAGTCGTAATTGATACGATTTGTATGAGACATTTTCATCACGACAAAAGAATGATGCGGTATGATTGAGAATAAATAAAGATTGTAGTAGGCGATACATTCGAATGGATAACTCTGTTTATGTTTTTGTATTGTCTGTAGGTGTTGAATACAATTATATTTATTTAACGTATTAGATTCATAAATATGTATAAATGTGCTTCGTACGAATACAGTTCCGAATGAATATAAGCTCGTATAAGAAATTCGTCTAATCAAGAAACATGAAGTCACGTTGCTGATTGAATGAATGATTGTTTTTGGGTCGTGATCGGAATAGATCTAGTGTTTATATAATCAAGTTTTTCGAGGTACGTTCTGTCTCTCGTCGCTTTAGTGATCTTAGTTGATAAATAATTAAACTGTACCGCTATATTATAAAATATAAATGAATATAAACTTCGGTGTGTTTAAGAAGAAGCATAAAAACAAAATAAAGTTACATGGTATTTATGCAGAATTTGACAAATGTGTTGATAATAGGAAATGTGTTACATAAACACATCTATTGACTTGTTGGAACATCGCAAGCGATTCCACAGACACGAAAGCCTAATTCGACGTATAGGCGAGTGATTTGTATGTCTTGAGAAATATATTATTGTTTTATTGTATAGCCGAAAACTGATGTGGATCAGTGGTATCCTACTGGATCAGAAGGTGCCGGTTTTGAATGCTGGCTATGGGTAAATTGGTGACAGCGATCGTTAGCAGCTTTTAACTCTCATTGCACCCGCGTTATAAGCTTTGGGTTCAGGCCCCACAATCTGAATTAAAAGGATCGTGACAGCATATCCTTCAGTAGTGATAAAAACCCGGTATAAAATGCGAAATTGAGATTTAATTTCAGGTGACTCATCTCATAATTTGAAACCATAAAGCCCACTTTCGTACGTGCATCGCTTTTTTGACAAAATATTATACAACGATGATTTATATTTAACAAACGTACAGTTAGAAGAACTTTTATTCTAGCATCTAGAAGAACTAGTTTACATTAAATGCAGTACACACTTATCAGTAATGATGTAGTCAGTAATGACGTATCATAGATAGAAAAATACAAATATTTGCAAGTTGAAATCGCGCAATTACTATACTGAATTGTAAATTTTAATACACATAATTAAATTTGAAATATTTTGATATAAGTTTTATTGCAGGTGTCCACATTCAATGGGGCATGTCTTAAAAACCCTTAATTACGCAGTTGCTATTGTTGTATCGTAAAGTTTTTATTTTGTCATAAAAAATGTTATTTTTATTTCAAATTTTCAAATTGTAGTAATATAATTTTAAAGTACAAACTTTTATATGATTTTATTACATTCTACAATATTCTACAGCACGTTATAAACAATACTCTAGAATATAAGTTTTTCTTTGGAATTGTCCTTTAGGAAGTAGTATTACTTATATTAATAAATTTAGAATCACTTCGATGTCTGTCTATTATACAAGACTTTCTCATGAAATTATTTAGTTTCCAAAGCTATAATTTGACACAAAGATAAGAGACTGTGATCCAACTACAATTGTGTAATTATAAAACTTACATTTGTATTTTTGGGTTTAATTTATTCTAGCGAGTAAAATTGGAGGTAATTTGCATTTATATCAAAAAAAATGCAATTAGTAGTTGGAGTATATTTATTGTGTTCTATATAGCATAATAAAGTGAAACATGGGATCATATCCGTATCGAACTTATCTATACATTTTTGAAGATTGTGTTTCTGTATAGTTGAGATCGCTAAACTCCAACATCGTCAGACCGATCATCGTCATACTTAGCACATCCGCCTGTGCCGTCTGTGTTTCAGACTTAGTACGTGTGTTTGTACTATTCCGTTCAACAGTACTACTACATTGACTAAAAATTCTTTCCTTGTAGGATGATAGACTATTCTCGAGAAATATATTCTATATTTTATTTTGATACTAGTATTTTCTTCGGCTTCAAACGAATCAAAACCGCGACCGCTATCGATATCGGAATTGAAAGCGGGTCTGGCAGCGGAATCGAGAGCCGAAATCGGAGTCAAAATCAGGAGCTATGAGGACCAGGATTGAAGTCGAAATGGGACTAGAATGGCAACAAGACAGATCAATATAAAAGATAAAAGAATCCTTTCATATTGACGTGGGCAAAGTCGTGGCCGAAAAGCTAGTGCATTACAAAGTTACAAGTCTAATCTTATATAGTTATTTATATTTAAAATCCACGAGTGAATTATAAAAAATTAGAGTATTAAAATTATATCTACGGAGATAGACCTAACCCTTTTACTTTTTGACTTGCTCATTCTTGTCCAGCAAAAAAGTTATCCACAGTGGGAAGCCGTTAGAAATTTAAAAGATCCTCGGCGTCGGCGTGAAAGCGCCCGCCCTCTTATCTAGATGAGCCATCGCGGACACAAAGAAAACCGCTTTATAAAACTTGATGCGAGTCCGCTTCGAGTTTCCTTGAGGAAATAAGGACCCTTTGTGATGATATATTATATTTATATTTTCCTATTTAATATATGAAATATTTGTACAGCTAGAAGTAGATGCGCGGTACAATTCAATATGTACCCACCATAGCACTTTACAGTGTTTTTTTTTTCGGTCGTCTGTAGAACGACTTCCTACCATAAATAAATGTGTTGTTACATTTCAAATTCAATGAAGTCCACTGTTTCAAAATTTTTCGTTATATAGTTGTATTTTTTCTTTTGCTAACATAATATATACATGTTCATAAAATCGAAGTAATCCCTAATATTTCCTAAGTACCTAACATTTTCAAGTAAACATCGTTCAAAGTTATGTTGTTTTTTTCAAATTCATTCATGTCCATCTGTTCTGTTCAGTCGAACTTCATTTCAAACTCAAGTGTATTTAAATCAATCAGGCGCCATTACGTTTTATAAAATGGATGTTAAAAACAAAATCGTGTTACGCATATCGTGTTGTGCTTCTTGTTTTTCTTTCTTTGATTACAAGATAAGTAAAAAAAAACTGACCAAGGGTATGTCGGACCATGCTCATTATTGCAAAGAAATGCATTACAGACGAAAGAAGTACGTTGTTACACTTTTTTTCTATGTTCCCTGCACAAAATAGTTAGTTATAAACACTTTAGTAACTATAAAAATAAGTAGGTATGTATAAGTAGGTACTATTACTATTAAACTAGTGTAAACTAAAGTGTATCAGCAAAAGAGCGTATCTTCATGGCACTTACGTTCTTTCGTTGAGAAGCACAGTATACGCGATCGAATGAAAAATAATTTTCCTTGAAAGTATTTATTAATAGTCACCTTCGTTATATTTTTCATATTTTTTGGTTATACGGTTTAAAAAGTAGACGAGGAGATACAATATTTGCAACTTTCGGAGCAATTATTGCCGAAATTAATAACGTAATCAGAAAATTTTCTGAGTAACTTTAAAGCGTTTCTAAAAAAACTGTGGAAATATATGCCACTCGTTGATGATTGTTAAAAAATTTTTTATGCCTTCTGTTACATGTATGGTGTGTCTCCCCCCACCCTCAGCTCTAGAAATATTTATAAATATTTAACCACCAAACTAAGTAGCGGTTTATACAAGACTCCGACACTATAAATTTCATCCATATACGTCTTATAGTTTTTGAATAAAATGTCTGTGAAACATGGGCGGACGGACGGACACGACAAAACTATAAGGGTTCAGTTTTTACCATTTTTGGCTTGGATCCTATAAGGTATAAATGCTATAAATATCAAATCATCTAAGAGGGCTCGGAAGAAGCCTATACCAAAGATTGTACAAGACGTTCAGAACTAAAGGATAATCGGTAACAGTACTAACAAGAATTTATTCTAATCTCACATTCTTACCAGCCAGTACTTGACAGCATATTTCTGGTTGCGATATGCCGTGAGTGTCATGTCATGTAGCGATTAATTGTGGCCACAATTCGAAGAATGCGAATCAAAAAATGTTCATTCTAACATTATTCGTGATATTGTAATTTTTAAACGAATATTTAATAATTCAGAAATGTTAATTCAAGAAATTGAAGATTTTTATTTTTATTTAATCCGTCCTTGAACAGAGTACTTAAATATTTAATAAATCATGGTAATCTAAGTCCTCATCTTCATTTAATCAAACACAACCAAGTCCAATGGATATGAGTCGGCTTGCAACAAAATTTCCAAGTACAAATTAAAATCGAAGTTTTTCTTAATTGTACGTATTTATTTATTTTTTAAATTGTAGAGGAAGTAGATCTATCAGATGGCTTACCTAAATTATGTGTTAAAGATTGCTAAAACTATTATTATTATAATCAAAAAGCTCAATTTACTCATATCTACTTTTAGTTTTTGGATTTTGGGTTTGTGGTGAGTTTAAAATATATCGACATATTTTTATTGTTAAATACTAAGTTGATTTTGATGTGGTCTGTAAATCAATCTGTTTGGGTTTTTATTCTTAAGTAATAATATACAGTATATTACATTTTGTTTTTGGGGCATAATCATTTCGACAGAAGTTTATAGATTTCCTGGTATAAAGAAATTAATTTCTTCATATCATAATTTTATTAAAAACAAAAACATTAAAAGCAAATATACTTTATTAAAAGCGCCATCTGTAAGTTACTATGTGAAATAAAGAAAAAAAAAGTTGTAAAGTTGTTTTCATACAACCAAGATGGCGCTATTCGAATAGGCTGCCATCTACTTATCAGTAGTTCATAGATGGCGCTGCATACAATTTTTGTGCATAATCACTGGTACGGGATATGTTTAGACAATGTAACTAAATACTAATACTGTCCCACGAATGTATGAAGTTCAGGTTTATTTTAGTCATAGATGTGGGTCATTGGTTTTTTTTGTCTAAACATGAGAAATGTTTTGATTTTAAGAACAATGAGCAGATACTTTTCAACTTTTACGCGGTTTCTGAAAAAAAAACATGTTTGAGGTTGTTTCGATGTGTTACGCTCAAAGCGAATTTTTCTACGGGATTCATTTACTTGGAGAGAATATAAACTTGCCTGCCTACGCTTGCATTAATTTAATTTCATTACAAAAACAGATTTTTCCCAACCAATGTAATGATTTTGAATTACTTTCATAACTCGTAGGTGCAAACACATTGCTAACCTTGTTTGTAAATACTTTTTTGTCGAAGAAAAAGTAGTCATTCGTTTAACTGTTTGAGTGAAAGAAGTTTTAGATATTTAGATAGTGTATTGTCATTTTATTCTATTTTACGTAGAATTATATTTATAGGTGGCAAACATAGACGTATAAAAAAAATTTATAGATCAATGTTCATGGCAGAGAGATTTAATAATACATAGCGGATATTGGCAATATTTTTTTACAATTAAAATGAGTTTTTTTTTAAATATTATTATTCGTTTTAGATATTCTCGACTTGACGGTGAACCCTGTTGATGGGCATTCTTCTTTAGTAACAAACGCATTATTTGATACGTGTCCGTAGTAAATTTATTCCTTGAGTTTTAATAAACGTCTTTATATTGGAATATTTTAGTTACTATCCTAAAGCAGTGGAACGTCTATAGCATGTTTTACGTTATTAGTGTATTACGTGTCATAATTTTTTTTTGTGGTTTGTGTCATATTTTTCCGTTTTTTTGTAATAAAACTTCAAGATGTAAGAAACACAATAGAAAAATGGCGAAACATCGTTTTTCATTTAATTTTTCTTTTTTCTAAATGTCATCTATTTAATAGTGTCAAAACCAGCCAGATTCAAATAACACAACCAAAAAGATTTTACTGCAACTTTTTACTTGTAAAATACGAAAAGGCTTTTTTCCCGACCGATATTTTATCGTTGCTTTAAAATATTTGTGTAATATATTACGTCTCTTTTCTAAAACGGGCGTAATTTATATTAAAACAAGCAGTTTCTAATAATAAATTTAAAATTAAGACAAAAAAGTAGCATAAATGCACATAAAATATTTTCATTCTTACTTTACTTAATTGACTAATAGTTTTCTAATGTATGTTAATAATTAAGATATAATGAAGTTATTTATATTATAAAATAAAAAATAATCAAATTACATTAGAATGAATACTAAATAAATAAATATAAAAATATCTTCACGTTCGTATTAATGGAGGTTTACAGATAACCTTAAAGTATTTAAGGTTATTAAGTAATTAGTAATTAAGTAATTAGTAGTATTAAGTAATTAGTTTAAAAATTAAGCCGGAGGCATGGACCAGGTCTATGAAATTAAGACTTTGTCTAGTGTTAAAGAAAACGTGTGAGTGGCCCGACGAAAGAAAAGCTTGAATGTGACTACAGGCGGACATAAAAGCTTAAAGTAAGCTAAAATATAATAACATAATTACAAGATAAAGATCGGGACATTGAGAATTTATGGAATAACAAACGCCTTTCGAATGCAACGAATCTCGGGTTTGTAACTTAGATACGACGCTATAATACCTCAAAATAATATTATATTATACGTCACATAAAATTAGAGTATACTCAGAAATATCTGTTAAAGTTCATAAAATGAAATGAAGTAGGACGTAGTAAACATTTTACCTCATTTCATTTTATGAACTCTGTAGGTTATAAGAAAATCAATACGAAGGGGAATGAATAAAACATTAGTCGAGACAAATCGATATTATTATTAACTGCCACGCTTATTTCTGGTTCTACGCGCCTTTCTTATGCATTGATCCGATTTCAGGCACATGTTAATTGTGTGGTGGATATTTTCACATGGAAAAACGTAAGTTTATTAGATGATTTAATTTTACGATTTGTATGTACTATTGTTTATCGGAGTGAAGCTTATTGGTCGTAGGTAAATCGATGCGTATACATTGGGAATTATTAATAGTTTACTGAGACAATAGAGATATTTTGTCATAATATCTAATTAAAATTGTTTTAATGTTATTTAAAACTAAAACGAAACTGAATCTGGAGGTGTGATGGTATAACATACAGATGAGTTTCAGTGCGATTTTTTAGTACAATGTTCTCAATTCCAAAATATTTTAACGTATTAAATTTATTAAACATCAATAACTTAAACTTGATGCGCTTTCTAGACGATATTTATTCGAATATAAATATCACTTTTAGTTGAAATTACTGACCAGTAAACGAATTCATACCTTTTTGTTAATACTCATATAACTTTCAAGCATAGTTTAGTAAATAAGTTAATAATCCTAAACCTATAGCGTTCCTACTTATGTACACTTACCATTTGAAGTTCAATATAAGATTAGAATAGTCAAGAGTTGATGTTTATGGGCATCGTTTTATTTAAAAAAAAAGCCATTCGGCATCCGAAACGGAAGTAGATTTCTCATACAAATTTCAGTGAATATTAAAAGTTTAATAGTTCTTTATTCTTATTTAAAACTTAAATTTTTTTCTTAGCTAAATTTTTTCTCATCTTTCAAAAGTTATTTCGTGAAAAAGCCATTGAAATATCGTTTTTAGTATTATCTAAATTTGAAATAGCCACCATTTCTAAACTGATTAGCCGAATTAGCTCATCTTCGATCTTGTTCAAGGTAATCATTTATAGAATAAGTGTGCCAAGTTTCATTAAGATTCCTTGAGAATTGCGGGCGCTATCGTGATTATAAATTGCGTTATATCGTATATATAATATAACATAATTTGACAAAATTTCTGCAAAGTTCCGCCATGAGAACAAATACAAAAATAAAATACAAAAGTTGAATTTCTAAAGAAATCTACTAAGAATGCTGATGAAAATGGACTGCATCAAAACTCATGGCTTTTTAGAAAAAAAATTCATACAGAATAAAAACGATATGATTAAACTGAATGTTTAAATGTGATTTAAAAAACTACGTCTCATCTGATATTTGTTCTGATGCATCGTGCCGACACAACACGGTGAAACTATGTGATGCAAAATATTTAGAATATGTCTTATTTTCATTTATTTATTTATTTATTGTATATTATACAGATTTTTATCGTTTAAAATGCTTTTTCGATGGCTTCAGGACGGTACCCGTTTTCAATAAAAGTGCGACAAGGGCGTATCTCAATTAGTCTTCAATTCTTAAGATCTATAAATCAAAATTGTTTCAAACAATGCGTTATAGAAAGGGCTACAAAAACAAAACAATTTTATTTGAAAACTTTTAATAAGATTTCATTTTATTCATAATTTATAACAAACATAAATTTTGGCCATATATTTTTTGGGTCTTATAAAGAATCTCAAATTTTTCAAGAACGAAAACAGTTATTAATATTTTTAGAAAAGCTAGTCTGGAGTCTTAAATTATCTATCGTTTTAGCATATAATTATAACAATTGGGGCATATTTTAATTGTACTTTCGTGTCTGTTATGAAAGTAATTTTTACAAAAAGTTTTATAGTCCAACTAAATTTGGAATTTCGTGATACGCATAATTTTGATTTTAAAATTAATCAAGAGTTGTCATTTTCCAAAAATTGGCATTACGCATGTGATGCGCGGTACTGTAGCTCTTAGTTCATTACGATATGACACACAGTAGTTACCATAGTTACTGTCAAATACTATTATAATAATAATAATATTTTTAACATTGAAAATGTTTTTAATTGCCCCGGTGGGGCTCCATTTTCAACGAAAATTCGAATTCGCTCCGGTGTCGTGAGCTCTTAAGTCTAGGTGACAAAAGATGCGTATGGACAAGAATTACATAACAGTAAAAAAAAAACATAATAATTTTTTGAGTAAATCGAAAATTTCCTGGAATTTAGATGTTTTAAGGGGGTTTGTAAAGAGTAATGTTAAACATATTTAGATGTATCCTTTTGTAAGTTTTTAATTTTTATACTGAAAACTAACTCAATGTTTGGAGTGGTTTATTTATTTTTTGAAAATAAAGGAAATCTTTTTCAGTCGTGTTTCAGGAAAGCATTTTCCGATTTATATTTTTCATTTTTCGTGAACGGGATTCCTGATACTGGTTTATTTATGATCTATAAAGATAAATGAACGCGACGCGCTGCACTGCTTTTACTGGCATGCTGTATCAGACTACGTTCTTTAAGTGTCTGAGATCGATCAGACAACAGTAACGACTACTTGATGCGACGCGTTGCGCTGCGTCGTACTGTCAGGAATGGGACATTATATATAGATCCCTGGTCAAAAGCGAGTGGACCGATGAGCAATTTAGCTTGAGTCAAACGCGCTTCCGGGAGCACGTTTAAACGTAGGTCCCGGACATCGTCACCGCACTGGTGACGACGATAGCGGATAGCTTAGAACCTTCACGGGTAAATGAAGTTTCAAGCTTCTCGATCTGAAATGGGAGTACGGGTGAGACGAACGTATCCCCGTAATGCGATGACAGACACCATGTGGACTGTTATTTCCCAGAGAATGATGTATCAGCATTTTGCACTATCGCAAATTTTTTTTTAGCGTTTCCTCTGAATCGCGCCGCGACGGCGGCCGGGAGGCGGCGCGACGGTCGCAGCTGCCGCCGCATTAGTATGTTGATGAGGCAATCGCGATCACATCCAGGGGATAACGTGATTTATGCGCCGTCGCAGGGCTGCCGCAGCGTTAGCGCCTCTTGCGGAGGGAAAGTTTTCATCTTTTGTAATTCGTAAGAACAGTAAATTTAAGATATTCCTTTGTTGAGCCGTTATGACTGTCGTTTCAGTTTCGTCTATGGATTTGAAAGGGACTTTCGTTTTTGCAAATAACTTGTGATGACACCGACAAAGAGAACATATTTTCTATTCATTACCAGACTATGGAAGGTATGTAAGTATGCCCGTCTGTTCCCGTGTAGCTCCTAAGATACTTATCAAATTTGACCAAATGAAGCGTTGCTAGCTGCGTCTTAAATTTCCGCGTGTCATCGGCGGTCTATGTGGCCTCGTGTTATGTGGTGATGAAAATGTATTCAGTTTTGAAGTTTAAATTAATAAATAATACCCAACTAAAAATCTGATACATCATTTAACAACATCTACTCTCATATGAGTAATTATTATATCTGTACGAAACATTTAGCTTGCGTTTTGTACGATCCATAATGCAAAGCATTTGAAAGTGCTTTACGATGCAACAATTTTTTTTCGCCTCTTGTCGGCAACTATTTCTATAACTGTACTCTCGTTAGCACCCAAAAATGAGAAAATTTGCGCAACATCGTACTGTTAATTTAATGAAAATTAATTTTGACAGCTTTCAAAAATTGTTTAATGTGATGGAAACGAAAAAAATCATCAAAATAATTTAGAAAATTTTCTCATTAATGAACTGTTAAATATGACCGAAATATGAAATACGAAACAATACACGAATTTTGCCTTTTTTTTATTAGCTGTATAGTTGGAGCATGTCGTTTCCTATTAAAAATGGCTGTCTTATTCCTTGTCGTTAAAGTATAATTTTAAGAATGAGATTCATGTGGGGTAATGCAATTTTTGGTGGCTACCTCTACATCTGTTTTGAAGTGATTGAACTGTGATAGTTGTAACTATATATATTCTATTCATTTTTTTTTTGTTTTTTATCAAAAGTTAAACGATTATAATTAGACATGCGCTTTTGGATTTTCCAATTTTCTTTACTTTTGTGTTGTTCTAATTAGGTATTTGTTTTTTAAATTTTATTTTTATTTAGTTATACAGGAGTATCAGTGATTCCATAGGTCTCAGCTGTTAGAATGTGTTTATTCATTGTAGACTTTTAATAAATGTTTGTGCAAACACTTCTTTTTTCGAACAATGTTTTATTTTTGTCACATCCCTGACATTGCGTTGCGCAGTGTGCACGAAATTTTTTCCGAATTTCCTTCACAGTACACGCCGCGTCGCGTCGATGTAATTGATAGGGCAGACGATATTAATGCCCGCCGGCCAAAAATTTATGTCCCAATAGCCAAAGCGCGTGCGCAGGCCACCCGCCCGCCCTGCCCACTAACTCAACTAATCTCCACATGCTGGCCAAAAACACAGCGAATGAACAGGGGGGCGTCATCGAGATTTATTGCGTGTGAGCACATCTTCATAACTCGGGGCTGCTCCTCGCTAAAGTTCTTACTATTGGAAATTTTCCCCGAGCGATAAGGAAAATCCCGGTGCAGTTTTTATGTTTATTAAGAGTTATTACATATTTTTTGTTCTCTATAAAAATGCCTTCCATTTTTCTTGATGGTAATGGAAGGAGATTTATCAAATAAAAAAGATAAGTGACCGCGTTCATGCATGTGAATAGGTTAGAATGATCTTTTGATTTTAAATTAAGTAACTAAAAAAAATGTATACATTACGTTTGAATATTGAATGTTGTAGGAAACATATCTTCGTGATAATTTCTATATAATAGAAAAAGATGTTTCCTTTTTTGTCTGTTAATTGTACCTATCTTATACGGGAGGCGTTTATTATATATAGAGAATGAAGTAATAAACGCCTTACAACCAATAAAAGTAAACACTGGCTAGTAAATCTGGAATATTAATTAGATTAAAAAAATTAAAAGCATAAAAACTCTTTTGAAAATACGCTTTTACTTGAATGCGCTAAAACAATAAAATAAACTTTTCCCTTAAAACTTTTACTATCAACTTATTACACAATTTATAGGATTAATTTATTCATAACACAATGAGTTAATCAAGACTTTCAGGATACTGTAGACACAAATGATCCACCGTATTTAAAATAGCCCGTTGGTGCATCGAATTTAAACGTGGAAGAACATCCACCAAGCTTGACCCTCGCTAGCGTCACCCGACAACAGTGGTGATCGAAAAAATGGTAAAAAAAAAAGATTGAAAAGATTGTATCAGCAGACCATCGTGCGACGATACGTTTTATAACCCAAGAAACAAATATTTCGAGCGGTAGTGTATGTTTGCCGATGTACAATAACAGACCAAGCTGAGCATTTCTGGAACTTTTATGGAAATGTTACAACATGACCCCGATGCATTTTTGGCTCGATTTACAACCATAGATGAAACTTGACTTCACCCGATTACAACCTGAAAGAAAATCATAGTCTATGACTTAGAAAATAGCAACATCTCTAACGCCTAAGAATTAATGGTGAGTCGTTATACCAGAAAGATTATCGGCTCTCTTTTCTGTGATAGTAAAGGGTGATTATGATAGAATATTTCGACCGTGGCGATACTGTTACTGTTTCTTTGTACGCAGATGAAATAAAAAAAAGGCGTAACGAAATCAGAATTTAAAGAAACGGCGAGGCAAACTAACAAAAATTGTTTTGTTCCATCAAGATAGAGCCTCTCTTCACAGGTCCGCCGTTGCTATGGCTGCGATTCGAGATGCTGCCTCCATATATACTCAATCTTGCCCTTAGTGCTTTCTATGTTTTTCTAAGGTTGAAGGAGTAACTGAAAGGACAAAGATTCGAAGGTAAAGCAGTATTCTCTACAGTACAAGAATTTTTAGGTGCACACGATGTGAGAGTTTTTTAAGAAAGGAATTTTGCGAAAATATGGGAAGTGCATTATGCTAAAAGGCGGTTATGTCCAAAAATAAAATAACATTTAGTAAAAGTTACCTGCAACATGTCCGCATTTTTATTGAACGCCTCTAATACAACATGAAGCATCAATATAAAGGAAAATTAATAAATACAAGCAATAAATAAATAAAAAAACCAAAGACTTAAATAATTAATATTAAACATGTACGCCAGTTGTTATTTCAAGAAAGGGATACCCGCGCACTGAAACGAGACCGTAATAGAAGACGTTTTGTGACTAAATTGCCTTAAAACATCTAAATAAACGCTGCGATTCTTACCTGTTTTAGGGTCTATTACGACTGTGACGTCACCGGCAGGTCGCGGCGCGAGAGGTCCAGCCCATCCCAGATCTTATCTTATCTTTGTTTATGGCGCGGGCACCGGTATTTTACTTTGTCGCCGACATTGTTCTTGTGCAGTTCGACATCATTATGCGTGGGTAATGATTTCGTATGAAATATGCAATGGTCATCGTGTAGATGCATAACGACCTCGGTGCACTGATCACATCGGTACGAGGATTTAAAAATCGGTATGCGAGAGTATTGAACTTGAGGCTGGAGTGCGTTATGATATTAATATTTAATTAGTTTCATTTTTAGAAATATTTAAGTGTTATATTTAATGTAATAAATTAGATAAAATTGAATACTCAAAGTTTCATATGTATTTAAGATTTTTCAACCGCTAAAGATTTAATCATCGATTGTGATTTTATATTCAATAATATTCTGGTATAGTTTATACATTCCTTTTTTATTTGATATAACATGTCTTTAATTGCAGTAATATTTGTTACATTTTTTGTTAATGTAATTCTTCATCTATGGGTTATTACAAAAGACAGCACATGAAGAAAGCAGCACCTACAATATTATTATATATATTTACGCTCCATAGCATCTTTGTACCATTTTGTGTCTACACTCTTTCTCGTAACCACGCACCCTTCGGTACAACGAGATTTTATCTCTTTTCGTCGCACGACTAGCTGAAGATAAGGCACTAGTGATGATATTTGTGATGACGATGCCAAGACTTAAATTTTTCAACATAAAGTTTTATATGAGTATACGATTCTGGTTATAATCATCAATTTACTTCTACCCCATGTTGAATATCAATCAGAAAATACTGTAGGGAATGGATGGAACTTATTGTATCGTACAGTAATGTACATTTTTTGCAACTGAAATTGCCATATGTCAATCTCGTATTGAAGTCGTTTTCTTCACTTTGTTCATGGCAGCTGTACGCCTGAGTCTTCTCATCGTGATAATTCTCATCAGTTTTATTAGTGCTTAACCATCAATATCAGTATTTATTACTGCCCTGAATGTACTCTACACCCTCATACAGGCTGCAAGTTGAGATAACATTCAAAAGAGCTCGCCTAAAAAGATATCTTCAATTCTTCAGCTTCTCCAAACGGGCCTTTTTCTATTCGCCAGCTCGCACAGGTCATAGGAATTCCGCTCTGTTCAGAGCGAGAGAGCCAGTCAAGAACTCAACCAGTCAGTCGATAGTTATGTGATTAATACACGTTAGTCCTTAATATTCTTAATATCCGTCTCCTATTCTTTTATGTTGATGTCGCCCTTGTCATGTCAGCTTCTAGTCACCTTCCAGCTAAGTCATGCCCTCCTACAAGACATTTATTTCTGGTTTGCATCTAAACCTCTTCAAACTGACCAAGTTTTACTTCGGGACTTTTAACGTTATAATTAGCATTTAATATTACTGTCTTATCTTTTTCTTTGCCTAATTATACGTAATTATGCCCCAAATACTGAAATTGAAAAACAAGTAACGTGTATTCAAATAAGGACTTTTTCTGAATTTACAAATACAATAATACGAGCTCGAAATATTTATGGTTTAACTATACGTATAGTATATAAGAGTATTGTATCTTTATGTTTTCAGCTATCATATTTCATTAAATGTGGTTACATTTAATGAAATCTGCTCAAAAATACGGTCACAAATATGGCTATTCCGGTTCTATTTCGGATGTGAATTTAAGAGAGTGACGTTGCGCTGGTGTTCCGAAAAAAATCGTTCCCATTTAAAATTAACACAATAACAATTAGTCGGTCTGTATTATTGACATACTACTAGCGTTTTCCGTCCGCAGCTCCGCTCGCGTGCGCATAGAATGTGTTCCTACATCTTCTATATTGACTGATCACGCTGTCGACCATGACCCCGATCTTCTTCCTGCTTCGGATTCCATTTTCGGTATCAATCTGTAGTTTTCGTTTACGTTCAAAATATATATAATATTTAAAAAAATGCAGCGAAACTATATAAAAATTGTCATCTGTGTTACTCTGGGGTATAAAATATTGCTGAATACCAAACATCAAATTCCCTCTAGTAATTTTTACGGAGATCGCCAAGAAATGCACAGGCAGATTGAATAATAAAATCCTTGAAATATATTCTGTCAACGTTTCTAATACCCCTAGAGTATTTTTTCCCAAATGTCTTTAATGTACCGAATTTTTCCCTGTAGTATTTTGTGACATGTATAGATTACTTACTTAAATTCATAATTATCATCTTTCTATAAATGAAGATCTAAAGTATAAGTACCTAAGTTAAATTATGAATATATCGAATATCATGAAAATAAATGATGATCGATTCTCAGTATCTACGGTCCATAATAACAAACCTCGCACAATTCATGCGCCATCACAACAAGTAATGTGGGGCGAGACATATATTATTTTCTATAATAAAACAGTATAACTCTCTTTCTTTTTCCACTCTCAAGATGGAATGCGCACTTAAATGTGTTTTATTAATACTGGCGTATAAATCTCCGTAAGACAAAGGAGATACATAATGTAAGTACTAAGTGTAGATCTTATAGTCTCTGCCCACCCCTCTAGGATAAAGGTATGACTTTATGTTGTATTATTAAACGTATAACTCTAAATGCATCGAACGTGATCCGTAAGCTTCGGTTTTTTCGTGTACTAATTTTCCATTGTAAATGTTTTTAAAATTCATGCCTCGTCATGATACGTGTTTGAAATTTATAATCAAACCTTTTATGCCATTATGCATATGGTATTTTTTAAGGACACAAGTTTGACTTTGTTGACACATGGTATCATATTACCCACATTATATTTCTCTAACAAAATAATTTATAAAAGGATACGTAATACGTTGAGAAGTTAAAACTTAAGACGGAGATTTTGATAAATTTATTTACTTGATAGTCGTGATAGATCTCTTCAAATTAAGCATATTTAAGTATACATTAACAGTGAAATGAGAAATCGATTGTTGTATATACCTTTGGAATTACATCGAATTATGGATGAATAAAGTAAACATAAAAATTTAAAGAATCACGTAGATAGGTTATCAAAACTTTTAACATTTTTTAACGAATTTATTGACGCCGTCTCTAATCTGACAAACTAGGTTCCTCTGTAAGTTCTTCGACAAAACCGCATTGGGTGTATTCAGCAGAATAAAGTGATTGAATTAAGTATTATTATTTTTTGATCCGATGTGAAATTTTTATATATTCGTCTGTATTTACGTCCGCTCGTATGCAGAATGTTATTTTTACATTTCTCCAAATGAACTTTAAATATTATATATGTATATATAATATTATATAAAATATATATAATATTTTCTCTTTGGTGCTCTTATTTAAATCATAGTTATGAAAATGAATAACAAAGTTATTGCTCAGAACCTATCAGTTTTAATTCTTGCATAAGGATTTCAAAGACTTCCATTCAAGAGCATTCAATACTGTCAATAAATGAAAAAATATTCGAATACGACTTACGGTCAGCCCATGTTTCTACAACTATAACGAATATTTTGTTAAAATACTTTATAAAAAATTAACGTTCAAGTAGTTGATGGTGATTTTCAAAATTATTGTCTTTGAATAATCTGCCCATACGTCATTGCTTTAATAGACTTAATAATATATTTTTTTGATATTTTCCAATGAAGCAAAAAATGTACAGTGATGTTTATACACAAAAGTCCATTATAGAAATAAATTTTAGTCTCATCTAAAACTTTGAATTTATTCGCAAACAAGTCACTTTATTTCACAAAGAAAAAGCCGTCAAAATGAGTACATAGTATCCAAGTAGTTTGTAGCTATATTTTAATACTAGCTTGTAGGATTCAATAATTTTCGAATTGGTCACGTTCCTTTCTAACAAACTAACTATTTCCTATTTAAGTTGAATCCTTGAAAACGTTCTGTTGCAAAAAGTGTTAGGGCGAATTACGCTACAATTGTCTAATTTAACGATTAACAGTATTGGATTGAAGCGATAGGTAAACCGTAATTATTATTTTCAATAATAGAGAGTATTGAATTTAGTTTAGTATTACTACTAAAATGGTAACTTAGATTTTAGAATCTAAGTTGGATAGTTCAAAAGGGTTTTGTACATATATATAAAGAAAGAAAATATGAAAATATACTGTATATAATATATTTTCAATCCCTTTCTTTGCAATATAATGAGTAATAAAATACATGGTTCTATCTCGAATTTTTGAAATGTGCATTAGTCAAATTTTTAGTAGGCATTCGTACTGTACGCGAGCACCAAACAGAAAAAAATTACGTTTAAGCAGTTTGACAGCCGACATAAAATACGTTCCTTTACACGCAGTTGTGTAATTGAATTTCATATTATTAACTATTCTATGATATATGTATATGTATATATATATTAGATAAATACATATTTTCACTTACATAAGACGTGTGTTATAATGAAAGAAGTTGTTATGTTAGATTTTATTTAATATCAGAAGATTCAAATTTCCAAAAGTAAAAATGCTAGTAATAAATCCTTGAAAGTTACTCTGCGAATTAAGTTCGTACTTTGCAAAGTATAAGCTAAGCATTTTCTATAAAACTGGATTTAAATATTCGTTAAGCTTTTCGATTAAAAGTATGTTTCACGTAGTTCACAGTTAAAGTCTCGTTTATACCTAATACGAGCGACTGAAAGTATTGGAAATTATTTACTTGTTATTGAAGTTTGAATAGCAATCACAAAGATTCTAATCAAAAGTGGTCTACTTTTAAATGATTGTTCTTAAAGGCGACTTCTGGGGAACAAAATGGGAAATTAAATATGAAATGAAAGTTTTAAAAAGCGTGAATTCATAGATACATTAATAAATGATATTGACGTTTCGAAAAGAAAATGCCGAAAATATGGTGTACTTTAAAAAATATGATACAAGAGATACTATATAAATTTATTTATGAGAAGTAATTTATCCATAGTTGATTGTCTGGATTTCATCAATTTTGGTATTTGGTTTTAATAAAATACAATGATTTGAATAACATGAAAATAACCATATCTTAGCAACATTTGCTTGTAGAAAGATGTAGGTATGTATTTAAGGAGCAGACGTACTCTCGTTGGGCATATTTGGGATATCGGTTAGAACCAAAAAAGGAAGGTTCTTAAGAATATCTATTTTTCCTTATTTGTTTTTTTTTTTTGGTGAAATGTCTCAATTTAAAGTCAATAAACGTAACACTGATCTCAATTATACTATCATAAATAAGCTAATGCTCTTGATATGCAGATATATATTTATAGATATGATGATGATAATGACTTGCTAATACAAATAGAAAACATTATAATAATATTGGAGGCAGGTGTTATTATTATATGGATACTAACTGGCCCGGTAGACCTTTTTCTACCTTTTCCGTTAGGTGGCGCGCCTGAATAGTACACGTTCGCATTTTTACCTACGTGGAAATAGAATGAATACCTTCATATTTTGCATCGATCGTCGTGATCGTGATATCGATCTTGGTCTCAGTTTCGATTTCGGTTCTTGTACTTCTTCTGGTCCCGATCTCGTTCACTCCATTGATTGTGACCTTGGTCCCATTCTCGATTCTAATAGCGGTTTCGTTTTGTATTCTAATTCTGTTATAGGCCGTGGTTTTGATTTGGGATAATCTTAGTATCAAAACAAGCTTTGCTTCAACTACATCATTCTATGAAGATGTTATTTTTTTATATGTGAGAAGCCGCATATTTGTACTATAGTTAATACAAATACGCGGCCTGGTATTTGTATCAACATGGACTTAATTTTTTGTAGTTATTTAGATTTATGAGTTGTTGTAGTTTTATTTATTGTTTTTCTAACCCCTATATCAATTGAATATCATATTCTGCAATATAATGTAATAGATGCCCATCTTCGGGATGCAAGATATCTCTCTAACAGAAATCATCAAATCAGTCAGAGGTTTAATCGTGGAAATTTAACAAACATACAGACAACACACATTTTCTATTCCTTTGAACATTTGCACGCAGCTTCCTCCTCTTAAACATGTTTATATTAGTAGTAGCTATCGTGCGTCGCGGCTTCCGTGATCTCCCCTGCACCGCCCTTAGTGGGCTTCCGGTCACACCCTTGCTCATAATTTGTTTCAGTCTCCTTTTGTTCTTAAATAAAGTGAAAAATACCGGTTCTTAATACTTCATCCAGAACTCTAAACGAACAACCAAATTAATAAGAGAAAACTGAAGATATCAGCGAAATCGCTCTAATGTTCTTAATTATATTCATTAAACTGTTATTTGTGGAACAATAAAAATAATGTGGGCTACATTCGTTTCCTTGGATTAAGTTATCTCTTTGCTGAATTTCATTGAAATTGGTCAAATTATAAGGATAACGTAAGCATAAGCCACATGAAACATTTACTCTGTGTTAATAAGAAATATTTTTGTAAATTAAAAAAAAATTGTCAAAGTAAAAGAGTTCTCAAGGAATCCTAAAATATCTAGCCTGTATATTTGGCTTCCAGTTATTTTCACACTATATTTTAATGAAAGTGGTTCAACTACCAGAGTTCTTTCAATAATGATTTTCGCATACAGTTTGTCAACGGCAATAAGGAGGCTTATAGGGCGGTAATTCATGCAAATCTGCCGTGAGCCTTTCCCTTTTTAGAGGGGTACAATGACTGTCTTAGGTACCCTATGACTTTTCCAGCATTTGGTAAAGATCTGGTACAGTAGGCTTGCCACTATACCCTCATCGCCCCTCAGTTTCTCTGACAAAACTCTGTCATATCCGGCAGCTTTTCCAACTTTCATACATTTTAGTACCTTCATAATTTCATTTTAATTTCCATCATCAATCATATACTCCGTTGCAGTAACATTGTCATCTACAACTGTATCCTCATATACAAAAACGCTTCCGGAATAATTCTTCCAGAGCTCTTTCACATTATTTTTCTCATTCAGTAAATTTCATCCAAGAATCTCTTATCATAGTATTCTTTTTTCATTCTTTCTTCTTTTCATACATTGTCTAGTTCTCATTTTTACACTTTTATACGTACTTTCAGCATATTTTAGTTTATCTTTTAAGATGTTCTTTATTTGCACTCTGTGGTTGGTATCGAATGGGTTCGTACCCAATAAATATCGAAGGATCCGCGTTTGATGGCTCCACCATTACCTTTCCTTTTAGTCTCATTCACGCATAGAATATTCAGTTGCCTGCCTTTCATCAGTTCGCAGATATCATCGATTTTATCATCCATACCGCCACACACATTTTCTCCAGTTCTCGTTTCGTCCTTCCGGAGAACTAGGTGTGACAGGTGGCGAACATCGTCGTCGCAATCGAGCCTAGAGCTCCCGATTCCCCGGTACGGAAATTTGTCCCCCACCACATACAATGGGACTGTCCGGCAGCCCGGGGAGGGATTCTCTGGCAATGCCGGTACCCTCATGGGGTAATATTTTTTTAATTTCCGCGAACATTAAATTTTGTAAGTTTTGGAGGAAGTACATATCTATATATAGATTATATGCTGTGATTTTATATTCGTGTTATTCGGTTGTTGCTAAAAATTCTAACAATCGTTCAGAGGTACCTAATAGTTGCCGAATTATGATGGCGTAGGCGGTGTTCATTTACGAACAGTCAGATTTAGTCCGGTCAAATTAGACTAAAAAGTAATTTAGCTGGTCATAATTCAAAACCAGTTGTTTTAATTGTCATCGTTTGGAGAGACATTTAATAACGCTATTTTGAATGGCAAAGCATAAAAAAGTGTAATTAGTATACAATAAAAAATGTTTGTGCTTATACATATTAGAATATTATAAATGCGAAAATATCTGTCTGTGTGCTTATCATATATATTTGTCTTTATGTCTGTTTGTATGTATGTTTTATTATAATTCGACAATGATTTAACCAATTTTGGGGAAATTTAAAAATCTTATTTAACTTTTTGTCACATAATATATAGCACCAAATTAAATAAAATGTAGATTCCTTGAAAATGGCAACAATTATCGGCATTTTACTCCCATTAAACATTTTGAGTTCATTTATCATTGTGGCTTAATTTTTGTAAAATATTTTATTCACGTACTTTTGTTTTTTTACGTGCTTAGGTTTTAGTCATTTTTACTTCTCTTAGAATAATTTACAAAATGTTTAAAGAATACAAAAGTCTTTTTTCGGAGATTGTACCTTATTTCGATTGAGCTATTAGGAATTATTCATTAATATATGTTTCAAAAATAAACACCACCTATAAGTAATGAACAAGCGGTGAGTTGGCGGTCGATTAATATTTGACGGTCTGTTAAGAATTTAAAATTGCATTTGAAATCGATCCAAACACTCGTACGGTTTATGTAATGAAGAATGTTTACAATATAAGCTTTATTCCGTATAAGATTGAGACGCGAATCGAGTGTGGGACCAGAAACGGAAGAGCAGAACTTGTAAGGAACTTGGAATTGGACCAGGGTAGGAGCCGAGAGCAGAATGTAGATATAGATAGAAATAAGTTGAATGGCATGGAAATAAATTTATTAGTTTAGGTAGGTAGGTATTTAATACAATTACATAATTTTGTTGAAACTAGTATTTATATTATTGATTTAATAACTGTCAATAAAGACCCTTTTTTTTTCTAGGATAAAGCATTTTTTACTTATCAAAGTTTTTGAGTAATGGAAAATACAATAAGCGCCTAAGTCATAAAAAATTTCGAAAGTGAACTCAATAATTCGCTGAACGCCGAGATCTTAAGGCGAGGCTTAAGGTAGCGCTTATCTTGTAACGCTTTGCAGTCCATTTAATTTAAAGTCTCTTTGAGTTTAAGATCAAAATGAATGGCTTGGACTTAGCGACCCTTGTGAGATAAATGAATACTATATAACCCTTTGTTACTGAGACGTTTTGGTTTACGAAATGACCCCTATAACATTAAGTTAAAAATTATAAATTAAATTTTAATATAATCAATAGTGTAATGCAGTTAAATGAATGGACATTGGTATTTATTTTTGACATAACCTTGAATATATTAATTTCTAAACCTGAGATTGTGTATTTAAAACATAGAATTTCATACTGAAATTTAATAGATTATAAACTATATATTTGTGCACATCTAGTATTTGTAGAATAAGCAAAGAACAAGAATAAGTCTTTTAGTAATTATCATTGGATTGGATTTTAAAGTAATACAATCATCGTTATATTGTTACAATGCATGAAAATCTCGAGAAAACAATATGCAATACAATTGTTTTTACAAACTGTTTTACAGGGATATTTTTCTTCAGAACCTTACAATATCTGTACATTGAAAGGTTCCGAAGAAAAACATTACAGGTCATTTAGACTTGAGACTATATTATAACACAAACAGCTTCTGACTTGCGTTTTTTTCAGTATGAATCACGAAGTATATCAATTTTGTGTCGCGAAAAACATAATGTAAAAACTGTTCTACGCAAATCTGGAGTTACCCAATAGTAAAGTACATGTATCGTTGAGTTTGCTAATAGTACAAAAGGACGAAGTATCTAAACATCATGGACTTATCGCGTGCTTAGAGGCTACGTCACGAAACTCCTTCAACTAAAGCCTACGCATTGTAATTAAGTTAATGTTCTTTTGAGAAAAGATTGAGAATTATATGAGATAGTTGATTAGGTAGCGAGTGGTGTTTCGTTTATTTTGAAATTTAATCGAATAAAGACATTCTTGCATTGGTTTCAGGTAACTATCAACTCTTTTAAATTAGAAAAAAAAAATCTGCGACATTGAATTAATCTTTACGATTTCTTTTAATTTAAAGATTGTGAACTTGTTGTATTAGCTAAAAATATTGGAAAACCCATAAAAGGAAAAAGAATCCACGTATAATGATATCATTTAAAATGTCCCCAGGATGAATCGATAAATCATAAGCCGTCAGCTATTTAGCTGCTTAGTTATGAGGCCGCGTGGTCGTTGGAAGGCCTTGTTCGTTTATATGGCGTCGAGTAAACACGAATAATGACGTCACACCTCCATAAACAATGTAGATTTCGGATAACAATGTCGGTTTACCCTCATATTGTGTACACGTTAATAAGCAAACTTAAATCGTTTCGGAACTTTGATCGTTCGCGGTGGGCGTCTATAAGGGTCATAACACACACTCTCCGCGATGGTCGATATAACTTAGTGTTATTGATTTGTGTCGTTAATTCAATAACTGCTTTCAGGAATTTGGACCTTAAGGTTATGCGAATGACCGTTATTATTAGTTATAACTAAAGCGTTGATAATACTAGGGATTGCTTGACATATTCTCTGACGCACGCAGCAAGACAGAAATTTGCCAATTCGCCCGTGGTTAGGACTCCCACCGGGTATCTTCTGGTTGGAAGACAATACTTTTGACGACTTGACCACCACCGTTCAATACGAAATAAAATCATTTTCAAAGGGTACGTTACTATCAATGAACACATTGACGTTTTTTAGTGGAATGTAATATTCCGATTTTCCTCCGACTGTAAGTTAAAAGTTACATAATAAAAAAACATTATAACTTTAAACATATAAATATCATTATTTAGAGTAAAATAAATAGATCAAGAATAATACGAGCGTGATAAACAATGAAATTGATAATTTGACGTTAACCAAACTTAACAAAATATTGATCAACCTTTTCAACGTATACTTTAGTTTATATTGTTTTATCATATTTATGTGTTAAAGTGAAATGATTCAAATTAGTTATATTCATTGAAATAATGTTAAAGCTGTAATCACAATCACATCTCGATTCTAGTAAAATGGATATTATTGCTGATTAAGAAATAATCACAAATTCAAATACATACTGAACGTCTTCACTGTAGTTGAGCCGAAATACTAAGATAAAGATTGTAAACAACTGCCAGGAAAGGTAAGATGTTTAAGCAATGGCTGCAAACAACAAATGAAGTAATGAAAGCTGTGTCAATAAAAAAAATACAAATTCAGTATCATCGATCTTGTTGTTTCTCATCTCAATAAATATTCGACGCGGCTATCGCAGATATCGGCGACAGTGTTCTAACGACCTTATACACTTTACCTTTCAAGAAGCGATCACGGAACTCGCCGATCAAATGCGCGGTAACAACCTGAAACGGCCATATGAAAGTTTATATTATCTCCATATCGTGCAGTTACGTGGTTTTTACTGCAGGTGTTTAATCTATTAGATCTATTACGATCATAGGTTTATGTTCCGAATGCGGTAAACGATATAATATTTTTTCTTTAACGTGTGATTTAAGTAATTTAGGTAATACTGTGTCATTTCTTGTTATCCCACTGAAGATGCACACCACCCAACAATCTAATTGTCTTAGATCATGGGGCTAGGACTTTGCACCTATCACGTTGGCCCAGATGGGAAAGTGAGCGTGGTGCGTTGGGAGCATTAACGATCATCGTCACCCATACGGTAATAACGTCCGCGATCGACAGATTAAGTGATCTCCAAAGTGTGATTTAATTCCTTTTTAAATTAAAAACTCATATTGATTAATTCGCATGTGGTCAGGATTCAAATCCGGTACATTCTGATTAAAAGGCAAGGCTTTTAAGCAGCTGGAAAGTAACTTGCTTATCCATTTCTTGTTTTGCTTATATTCCAAGTCAGTCGACCTAGTAAACCTTGTTAACACCTAGTAAGAGTTAATAAGCATCATAGAGATGTTTTTTGTTTTCCAAATAATGTGCACTAAAAATACCAATTGTCACTTGCTTTGACGGTGAATGACGGCATAATGTTGAAAGTGTACAGATGTCAAAGAAAGTCCGCCAGAATCATTAACGACGTGAATTTTCAACACGTATTGGTTCAATATGGGGACTATTTTTGAATACTCTTAGTGAAAATCAGTATTTTATAGTAGAATATTCTATGGAATTTAGAACTTATCACATAATGTCGTAAACGTCGTATACTCGTGTCTAGAATTCATGGAAGCGATCCATTTGATTAAAAGGTCCCAGGTAATATTAAAGGCTAACCAAACAATTCTTAAAGCTAAATCTAGTAAGATACTTTTCGGCATGTAATAAATATAACTGACATAATGGATTTTTAAATCTGTCTAAAGTAAGTACAACATTTTGGTTTGACTTTTATTCGATTTACGTGGAGGTTTTTTTTTTTCGAAACAGCGGTAAAATACTAACGAAGCAAAATTTCAATCTGTTTGCTTTTATTTGTTTAATGCAATGTATGGGAACAGTAGAGTGCCTATTTCGTCAAAAGAAAGAGCGGCAACGTCGGGCGGCAAACAATCGCCGTGGAGGGTGCAGGCGTCAAGAGCGAAAGGGCATTTATTATGGTGCTGTAGGTTTGTGAGGTTTTTGTTGAGATAGATTTGACTATTTTTTTATTAATCTTTAAAAATTTTGTAATCATGGTCGCTCAAGTATTTAATGTCTGTTCGTTTTGAATGCTGGTTTATTATTAAACTTAAATAAGTCCAATTTAAGTGAGCAACTAACAGTCATAATTTTTGTAATATTATCAAATTATATGTAACGTAATCACCATTTTATGAATGAAATATGGTAATCAAATAGTTGGCGCAGTTGTTCCAGGAAACACTTAAAGGTTTTAGTTTATTTTAACTTTGCCGCGTGTATGTGATTAAAATAGAGTGATTATAAGCAAAAAAACAGTGTAGCATTACTGTTTAAAAATAGTTAATGGCAATTTAACTTCCTTTTTAATGTGTTAGAATGAAATTTAGTATTGTGTATAAAGATAAATACATTTTACAATAAGTGTGATATTTATACACTTAAAAGTAAAATATCTTTTCTTAATAAATAGTTGTATAATTTACTTCTTCCCATATTATGTAGGGAGTACTGAAAATTTCTGGAACGAATAAGAAAAAATTACTACTAGAAACGGTCAAAAATGAATTTATTTTTTCTCGAAATATTCTTCGTTAGCATAAATGTACTTTTTCATACGAATAAACCAGTTTTGAAAGCATTTATACCATTTCTTCCTGGTGACCTCAGAAACATGTTTTTTATACTCTTCGACAACCTTTTCTGGTGATGAAAGTCGTTGACCGTAATTGGTGCTTAATTTTGCGAACAAAAAGTCACAAGGTGCCAGGTCGGGACTGTATGTAGGATTACCTACTCATAAGTTCTACGTTTTCTAGTTCTAAAATTAATTTATCTGTTTGGCCGTGAGAACTGGCTTATTGTGGTGCAAGATGATTCGAAGTTTACGGATATTTTTACGGAGTTCATCAATAACTTCCGGCAAACAAAACAAAAGTGTACCAATTAATATTCATGACATGACTAATTTCCAAAGTTACAATAGCCACGTGTTCAGTTTTATTAAAAAGGGAAGCAGTCATCCGCTAAGAGGCACTTCGCGCACCACTTTGGTTGGTTTCGGCACATCTTGATAGGCCCATACGGTCGATTGCTGCTTTGTTTTGGGGTCGTAGTAATAAATCCATGTTTTCTCACCTGTCACCCACACCAAATTTGACGCCCGTTTCTTGAATCTGGTAACCATGGCATGGCACATAGTGTGTTGGTCCTTTTTTTGAGCCTCAGTCAAATTATGTGGGATCCACTGCGAGCACAGATTTTTCATACCCAAGTGTTTGTGTAGAATTAATTGTATTTGACTCATACCTATGGCTAAGGATGCCCTAATCTCATGGTTGGTCACATGCCTGTCTGTTTCGATCATACGGCGCACAACATCGATGTTTTTGTTGTTCTCAGCGGTGGACGGGCGACCATCACGAAATTCGTCACTGAGATTGACACGACCGCGCTTGAATTCTGCAAACCAGTTATAAATAATCATCTTGTATGGTGCTTCATCGCTAAAAACAGTTCGAAGTCGAGAAAGGCTCTGTTGAAGCCGTCCAATTACACAAAAAATCGTAGAAAATCATACTATGAAAATTTTCACGACTTAAGTCCATAGTGTTGAAAACACCCAATTTTCAAAATGACGTCATAATATAAGAACAATCAACAGTTACATGAAACAAAACGTATTCTACAGACAAAGAGATCCATTTTCAAATGTAGGAATTACTTTTTAAATTTTATTCGTGTAAGTTCCAGCAACTTATAATGCGTCCCACGTATTATTTATATTCGGTGACTAATCAAGATATCTTGCGAATTATTTGCACAGGTCAGCAGTATATAATATTGCACGCCTCACAAGCGGAGCGTTGAGGTGGTGCTCTACTCTCGACATGTCAAAAAACCCAGTCTTTCGAAACTTAAATGACTTTTTTTTTACTAATATAACACTTACAGGGTAATATGAGTGCACTAATATCAAGTCAAGTAATTTGTCTAGCACATATGGTATATTTTATAAATAATTATTTTGTTTAATATAGTAAATAATAACATTAAAATCAATCATTGTTGGCGTCCGTCAGTCTGTGTTTATGGATCCATGTATGTGGCAGAGAAATTGGTCGAAAAATGTATCTTACCGGAATACTTTTTTTTTATTATATAAAGTTATACCCTGTGCTGATTCCTAGTTAATATTAGCGTTCTAAGTACTGTCGTTTAATTATAATTTACAAAAAACTAAAAAATGACTGTGTATTGCACGCCTCACAAGCAGAGCGTTGTGGTGGTGTTTGTATATGTATATTTATATACAAATGAAGATTAGCCTTAAGCTATATGTGAAAAGTTGAGATCAGCGCATGCGCCATTATAAATATCTCACGAAATGGCGCGAAATTTGAATTTGATAAATCCTTTTTTGAAATTTCATTATCAAAAACTCTATTGAAATTTTTTATTTTAGAAGTTAATGACCGCAGTGAGGCTTTTGGATCTTCCAAATTTTTTTTTATTTACTGTTTGGAACAAATATTCGTAATAAATCTCCTAATGTTTACGTTTGTTTGTTTCATGCGTTGTATGAACGTAGTGACAGCGTAGTGATTAGTGTTCACCTGTGAGGCAGGTGGCGTGAGTTCGAATTATAAGGGCTAGAACTTTAGAGTGTTTCATGTGCAAATTGGAACTTCAATTACCTAATGGTAATTGAAGAAGCGGAAAAGAAAAATCCCTGATGAAACCTGTATTTCGGAAAATGTTCATCATCACCTTCAAAGATAAATGAAATTACCATCGATATAATTTCTGTGTTTAGTTCCAACTAAAATAGTTTCCGAAGAACTTGGGAACTACTGTCACACTAGGGACCACTTTACGAGCATCATATAAATCTTAAAAATATCTTCCTTTATCTTCCCTTCAGAACACGAAGGTTTCGTTTTTAATAACAAGCGATCCCCGAGCATGTGAAAAGAAAAACAGCGACTCGAAGCGAGAATCAGTCAGTCCTCGGCGTACGCTTTGATGTTCGATGCCGCAGCATTAAAATTTACATATTTCGCGTGCACTCCCATTTGCGTTCCTCTTTGATGCCCTCTCCTCCGCCGCCTCCTGATCGATGTTTTGTTTTGCGGTGTACAGTTCTCCGGCTTCGGGGGGAAGACGCGACTTTTATTTTGGTGATTGGAAATATGGGAGCACGCAATTTTACATGTACCCTTTTGCATGGACTCTGTTTCGTGAATTTTGCATTTTAAATGTAATTTAATAGGTCAAGATTATAAAAAAAATAGATATTGTTTAGTTTAGAGAGTATATTTAGATTTGTTGGATATAATGTTTTGTTGTGTTTTGACATTTAACATGTTTTAAAAAATACTATACTTTCTAGAACATCTGGAAATGTTCTAAAAATTCTTAACCATAGTATATATAAAACGATTGTAGTAAGTAAAATAACTCATAGTGATAATCTCGAAAGCAAACGAAGCAGTTAATAAATAAAAATGGACATATCACGATGAGAGCTGTATTTGCTTTTGCTCCATAAATCCCATTTGGGCCTTACAGCAACGGAAGCCATACTCAACATTTGCAGCACAATTTGTAAAAAGTGCTCTAAATCCATATAAATTCATTGAACCTATGTCTGGCCATTGGTTCAATAAATTTAGAAACGGGAAATTCGAACTTGAAAATTATCTGATTACAATTTTTGTGCGGTTTATGATAGTTAATGCAATTGTTTGGGAAAAAGTGCTGATTAGATTTTGGTATTGATTGGTATAGTAGTTTAAAAGAATTATATTTAAGGGACTTGCTCAAACAAGACAGAAGCTACTGTTAGAGGAACTAAGAAAAGTGGACCACATTATCACAGTGCAAACTAGAGCTACAAAGCCTGTGGAAGAACTTTACCAAATCTCAGATATATATATTGAAAATCTGCAATAAGCAAAGAAAAAAAGAAAGAAAAAATGGAAGAAAGAAAGAATGGAAGAAAGATAGAACGGAAGAAAGAAAGAACGGGAGAAAGGAATTAGAAAAACAAGATTTCTCCTCAAAAAGAGCTTAACACCATCTAATGCATACCGCTTCAAGATCTACATCAGAAAGATAAGTTGGACGCTCTAGTTACTCTGGGAAACTTGTGTAGAATAACACGAGTTACTACTATAGAAATCAAGAAGAATGAATCAAATTAGCCGAAGCACAATAGAGATTAAAAAGGCTGTAGATGAACTCTTAGAATTCCCAGAAATGGATATGAATACCTGCATCAAGTGAAGGAAAAGAAGAACTAAATAGTAAAGGAAGAAAATTACTCCTCCTACTATATTTATTAAAACATTATAGTATCTATTATCTATCCCAACTCTAGTTTTTAGCTAAAGGTTGTACGCTACCGTCTGGCTCTATACGTCTGGCTTTTCACTCTTTTTTCCGGCTTTTGACTCTTGTCACTCTTAATCCAGACTAGAACCTACACTCCTCTTCTATAATTACGCTTCCATCGGTGTATCGGGACTTGTTCTTTTAGTCGTTGCGACTGGCTGAAACTTTTATTTTTATTAATTTGAAAATTTTACTAAAATTTAAAAATTCCGTGGTAATTAATATATTGACCCAAGCAATATTTTATTAGGAGTCTATAAATAAAGGCTGAGAAATTTTTCAGAAAGGAATGCGAACCATTAATTATTTATTGCGATATATTATCTAGACAAGAGAACATAATATATCGTAGCGCCTTCTAGCCACAGCCTTTTATTTATTTTATTGATAGCCACGTTTATTTGATTAACTGTTTTTGTTCAATTTTTACATTACGAAGATAACATTGGTTTATGGCACTAATATAATAATGGAATATCCCGGGGTCCGACCCGATCTATCTTTTCATATTATTTCAATTATTTTCCTATGCTTTCTGCTTATTTTTACCTCGTTCTTATTAACATTTTTTCTTGTCAATTCGTTTGTCTGTTCTAGTGGAATTTTACAATTGATTCTAACCTAACTTCCAGATAAGCTAGACAAACTTTAAAAATAGCATAAAATTAGAATGCAATACAAGAAAATGTAGAAAAAGAAGAAGAAAAAGAATTGTTGCTGAAATTTTGAATATAAGTCAAAGGTAGGTGACAATGTAAGGAAATATGGAAGAAAAAGAAAAGGAACAAGAAGAATAAGAATAAACAGATTTACGAAATTTTGAACATGTGTTAGAATTAAATAGTAATGCAAGAAAATGTGGAAGAAGAAAAAAATAAGAAAATTTATTTCATTCATTTTTTACATGAGACAATGTGATCATCAATTGATTGAAAAATTTCACACACATAATACTACAAAGAAGAATATAATAAGTGAAATAAAAAAAAAAATAATAGCTATTAAATACTAGTGATATTTGAGACGAAAAATGTGAGGCACATGCAACAGAAATAATTGATACATTAACTATCAATTATGTTATACTGCAAATAATATTCTAACCAAATTGGTGGCATATAAAAACAGCGCCAAATAAGCATGTAAAACCAGAGATCTTGCATGAAAACATTGACGGCTTTAAGTGAAGCAAGAGAAATACGCAAAGATCGTGCCATATGAAAACCATTAGTCTCTAGTAGGTATAAGTTTATAATTATAATATGAACAGGTAAATAAATTTTTCCAATGATAGCTACTCCCTAAATTTCTTATAATTATGTATTGCATATGTCCACGTTTGTCGTTTCAAACCTTATAAACATTTTAATAGCTATTTAAAACTTATTTTTGACAAATTTTCAAGATAATCTGTAAGAGGTTAGAAATCTGCATATGGTTTCATTCTACATGAAATTTAGAGAATTATTTAATACTGTTCAGTTCGTTTTAAATTTCTTTATGGTAAAATTCAAATTAAGCCACGTTAATTATGTCACCGATCTAATATCTATACAGCTTTCATACCTATATTACAATGTTCATGACAAAATTCAAATGTACGCCGATTATAGCTTACAACATCTAACCGTATCTGTCTTAGCAATGTCGATTTATGCTAATGAAATTTTCTATCCGTCACTTTCGATTAGGGGACCCTCTCGACCTAGCTCATTTTCCACATGTTGTTCCGGCGTAGCCGTTGTGGGGTAGTTTTATGTAGTCAACGCGGAAACGTGCCGTATTAGAGACTAGCACGTGTGCGCCGGTGCCCGGTTTTACTGTGGAGTAAAAAAGGAATATTTCTATTTTGGATGTGGCATTTATTTGATGGGTTAAAGTTTTCGCTTCGATGTAACAGTTGTCAGAATAGTCGATTTCTTCGCTGTACATTACCTATAAGCCGTAAAAAATGTAACAAAAATCGATTTTTGTTTAATTTTTCGAAATTACTTGCATTAAATTTAAACAAATAAAGTAGCCGTATGCATAACTGCGATATTGATGATAAATAGAGAGTTAGGAACATTGATAATTCGATTTAGCTTGGAAAATAATGTCATATTCTTATTATTGAAGTAAAATTTTCTTTTGTAATTTTGAAAAAGTGACGTATTCTAACATTGCGAGTCTCCTTATCAATAAGTATATATATTCCTTACTTACCTAAACTAAATAATTAGCGTTTACGGAACTTTTGATACCTTTTCGAAATCTCATTAAATTATACTATTTTTTTTTAACTTAGTGATAGATTTTTAACAAAATAAATTTTATATTATAATTCTGTCTTCTCAAGTATATGTGGATGTTTCCAATAATATTATGGATTTTCTAAATGTTATAAATTCAGTAAATAAAAAATATATTAAGATTTACATTTTTTTTAATTATTTTTATTTTGGATTTCAAATTATTTTTAATAATATGAATAAATCAACTTTTACAAGTCTTAATGAAAAGCCTATTGTAGCTCTTTTACTCTGAACTATAATGTGATATTATTTTTTTTGGGAATTTATGAAGTGATCGTAGTATTCTAATACTACATGTTTAATGCAGCTCTTACATTTTACTTTAATTAGGGGAAAAAGTAAAATGTCGAAACTTAAAGAAGAAACACTTTAGTGGATTACATGTATTTAAGTCATTGTATCAGAACAAATTATTTTAAACGATAGTGATAAAGATGATAGTAATCGAACTACATAGTTGGATGCATAATTTTTGTAAATTGATATATTTTTCTGAAATAAATTTCCATCTTCACTTTCATCTTCAATTCAGCATTGTTTTAAAAGAGTTTATAGATAATAACTTACACCAAAAATAAACCTCGCCACATCATTATGTGGCGAGGTTTATGTACTTATGTACGAAACAAGAATTATCTACATCGGACCAATGTTTCTCGAGCTATAAGTGCCCAAACGTACAGATAGAGGCATTGTATTTTATAATGTGCAAATTGTAAACTACCGATCTTCAAGGCTTTTGGTACGAAATGTATTTAAGTATGGTAAAAACACAAACACAAACAAATAATTGCGAATAGGACTCGCAGCCTGAGGGTTCTGTACAAAATTATATATCGTCCGTCCAGAATGTTGACTGTTTTTGCCTGCTTTCGGTACCAATATTGGCGAGCTATTGGACTTGGAAATTTTAAAACATTTAGTGTATTTCCTTTTTTTTAAAAAAAAAATCTAATTTCTTTTAAATGTCCGTATTTATGGAAATCTTAAGTTTTCATAGCGGGTATGTAAACAAATGTTCTTATTTACGTCGCTGTACACGATTCATATTCCAAATGCAAATGTCAGTTTGAAATCGCAAAGTAAATATCTTTATACTTTTTCTTAGTGTTGCGAGACCTGGCTTCTTGTCAAATTTCATGATTCCAAGTCAATGGGAAGTAATCTATAGGTTTTAATTTAATTGCGAGTGTCAAAATATGTGAACAAAATGGCCGTGTTTTTTGGGATTACGTGTACTTAATAATTTAATTTCTGTACAGCTCCAAGAGACCATATACTTAAGCATTTGATATTAATTACAACTTAATACTACGACGTATTCGTGAGAAACCGGGTTTTGACAGACAGCCATATAGACGCATAACAAAGTAATCCCGTAGGCGTTACCTTCGCTGCAGAGAACCCTACAAGAGTCAAATCAAATATATAGCACAGAAAAAACCATTAAAGGAAAATAAGGGGATTATTTAAATAATAGCAAATGACGTAGTTGTATTTTTAATACGTTATCTATACCTTTAAAATGTTAATTAAAGAATATTCCTTTTTTATTTAGATTAAGACTTATTTAAGATCGTTTTGATTTTGTTAGAAAATTTGTTATTTAGATATCTTTTATCTAAATAAATTATGTTAATGATTTTATTAAAATTGACTTGCGTGGGAACACGGTTTCTAACATTCAGGTTAACTCTAAACTACTTCTCAGTATAGAGGGTAAAGCTATTTACAACATAATTGCGCAAAATTCAGAAAGCCCAAACTGTTTAGGCACCGTTAGAATTACCTTCTGGACTTGATATAAAACTCTGAAAACCATTCACGATTACAGTACATTTCACAGAAATACGTCCAAACACGGCTAGAATACGTTGTTACGTTGTGGAGTTCGAATGCCACTATTTTACTCCATTTTAAGACCCTGAAAACCGTGTTTATATTACGTCTACGTGTATGGAGCTGGAATATATTGTACTCTAAAAAAAACCTGCTTAAAAATGAGTTTGTTTACACCATTAAACACGACATCCCACTTTGATTACCGTTATTGCGATTCTAAGCGAGGGCAAATAAGACTATAATTCTTCGCGACCGCATTAAGTCGCGAAATTATGTGATATTTTTGTCACGTCGCATACATTTCAAGATGTCTCGGGAGTGATCGCATCACACTATTTTGGAGCGTTTCAAGAGTGTCTTACTAAAAAAAAAAAGGAAGAATTTATAACATCATTTCGTTTGGCGTTTGTTCGTCTGTCACGGTCGATTTGTTCTAAAATTATTTGATATATAAACTTTTGATTCAAAAGGAAAAAAAAGGTGGAAATTGGTGACCTATTCACACCTGCGTATCTGATTTGGAAAAGTAAATTGTCCTATCCAGTTTTGTAATAAAATTGGAGTTTATTTCAATGTCATACGAAATGAGACATGTATTAGATTTATAAATCGTCTAAGTATATTATAAAAATTAAAACAAAAATTTGATTTTTCAGTGTGCAAATACCGTTGATGTATTTATTGATATAATGATAATGTTTACATAAAAGTTTTCATACACTTATTTTTAATGATTTGTTAATTTTTAACATGAACTGGGAAAAATGAAAAGAATTACGTTGTAGATCTGCAAGGTTACATAAAATAACATACGAAATAAACAGTAACGATAATGGTAAATCAAGTTGGAAAAAAGATCCTTTTGGGGCGCTATATGACTTGCGCCGAGTTAACCATAAGAAATATACCAAATTAATGTAATTATATATACTTGTAGATCCTCCAAAGACCTACAAAATGTTCATTATAGCATATGCCTATCTTCTAAGGATGATCCACAATAAGCATTTTTGTTTTTGAAGTAACACCCAGCTGTCGACAGCGAGGAGCCGATTTACGCCCATAAAAAAAAAATGTTATATACAAAAAGGAATTGATATAAATAAAATTTATTTTTCAAGTTAGGAAACAAAAAAATACATGAAATACCTAAAAGGTCTAAAAGTAAGTTCAAATAAAAAATATTCGTCTCACTATTATTTTTCGCATAAATAACATATTCAAGTAAAATTCTACTTTATTTATAAATAAAACCGAAACAACAATTATGTAGTACACGCGAGCGGAGTCGCGGGCACAGCGAGTTTAAATAATTTTGGTTTTACGCGTGGCGTTGCTATCACGCCATAGCTCGACAGTTAACAGAGCCGCGGTGCAATGCGGACATTCTTTGTTCTTGGCGAGATTTTCGTAGAGGGTGCACGTCCTTTTCGGACAGGGCTCTTTTGCTGGAAGATTCTGTTAAAGTAATTCATCGGTAATTAACCACGTGCGGCCCTTTCCGTGACGTGCGCGCGCTCACGAATTACCTGCAAGGATTAACCCGTATGTTTAGACTCCCTACTGGCTGCTGGACTGTAGAAACCTCATAGGTTTTGTCCTGGCGGCAATGCGCAGCCGCGAGGAAGGCTCCTTTGTGTTCTAGCACCACCTCTCTTGTAGCCGAACTCGACTGGCGCCCTATCTTCACGCTTACAGCCCTTGCTAAAGCGTTATTATACAGAGAATGTACCTGGAGGGAGAAGCTCGGAAGAGGGAGGTCATTATATTAATCTTATAGTTCTCAGGGTATCTCCCAATAGTCATTCGGTCAGTCAATATATCAAACAAAAAAACCCTGATCGGGAATGCCAATTCATATTTAGATGTGAGGGTGTTTTCCTGTTTCGATTGCCGCCGATTTTGAGTCCGGCATCAGCGGTCTGTATACGCTCCCCTTGTTTGCTTCACGCCATAGCCGGGCCCAAGTTGCACATGACAAGCGGCCTTTTCTCTCCGACACGCTAGCCGGCAATTTGCTTTGGACTCCCGGTGGTAAAGTAGTTTGGGGGAGATGATAGGGGCACTGCGGTTCAAGTTCTCGGTAAGTTTAAAATTCCGTTACGTTTACGTTATAATAAAGCGAAGTGGTTGTTTTCAACGTGCCAAATATTGTGAAGTTTTAAACAGGTATCGTTGATAGTTACAAACCTCGTATGTGCTTTTAATTAATTTTGAATAATCTTTTACGAGACTTCAAATATTTTAAATATCATTTCGGTTACAGCAAATTATTGATTCCAACAAAGCGAATAAATGATAGTTTGCAAAAATATAACAAAAAAATGATTACTCTATGTTTGGATCTTTTATTTCGTATATAACGATGATGATTCCCATAGAATTTGAATATACTATTCAAGAAAATGACTCGTGTCTGATTATAGACTAATCCTTATACGAATGAATGGGTATGGGTATGTATTACGTACATTCAGGATATATAATTTACGAGCGGCGCCGCGCAATCAGAGCAACAGCGACATACGCGCCACCTACTGTTGGGCTCGTGTCTGTTCTGTGTTTTCAGCATGAGAAGAAATCAATATGCTTGCAGACCAAAATAATGTCCTATTCAAAAGTGTAGCGAAATATACAAAAATAGCAAACATTTAAGAAATTACGAAGTGATATGAGCAATATTGTTATCACATTCATTTATTGTTATAAACACATACTGTATATATAATAATAGACTAGTTTTTGCTCTCTTATTCGCTTTTAAATGTTCTAAACATAATGGTATAATGTATCGTGTATGATTGTGTATATATAGATTTGAAATGTTTTTTTTCTTTTTATTATTATTAAGGCTACGAAAATAACAAATGATATATATCTTCAACGTTACACACATCATTAAAATTATTAGCGTCGTCCTCCAGTAAAAAACTTCTTCAAATTGAAAGTTATATTAAAATAAAATTCTAGAAAAATAAATCCTCATTAAAGATACACCTGAATAAAAATAAATATATAATCTTTACAATTTAAGCACAAGGCGTTGGCAATTTCTCACCATGTTTCAGACGTTTTTGGGCGGCGGTACTAATTTATTTTATTTTAGAGTGACTCAATACTTGTTTGCTCTTTTTTTATTATATGACGTAATATAATAAATATCGATCATGTGAAGAATAAGCTTGTTGTGAAAAACTTAGTGATCTATTTTTTACCATTTCTATTTCCAAGCTTTGTCAAAAACAAAAATGATACATCATCAAAAGAGGTTTGCTTATTTTTTTTGATACATACTTCCAAATTTATGTTTAGGCTTCGTTTATTTACGCTTTTTAAAGTTATAAATCGTTATACACATTAATGTTCTGAATCATTATTGCAAACAAAGTAATTAAGTCAATTACTAAGCATTTTTTTAATCTGCGTGCGATATGTACAATGAAATATTCTTACTTAGAATTAACGATGAGTCGACAACTTTGAAGTTAGCTACAAAAGTAATTTCGAGCGTAGATAAGAAATGGAAACCGACTTTTTGACAAATTCATACCATCTCAGTTGAGAAGTTCTATATTATGTCGATTTTCCTGGAGTCAGGGCAATGTCATTACTTTATTGTGTTTCAAACGATTATAAGATTTGGTCTATACAAAATAAAAAATAAATAAAATAAAGAATAACCTGAGCTGAGTAAAAAAAAAGTAATAAATCAAATTCACTATTTTTTTTTGGTTCTAGTGTCATTTATACCTTATATTTTGACATTGACAAATAAATCAAAACCTATAGGGTATTTCTCTTTGACCCTGATACATATTTGGAAAAATGGCAAGGTTTGACAGCACAAGTAAAGGGGAAAATATCAAACATATGGACTGTCATTTAGATCGATTTCTGGAAGAACATTTTCAAAACTCGTCTAAGAAGATTTTCGAAAATTCAGATACTGGAGATACCTTTTTCAAAAATTTTATTGGAAAAAATGATTAATAGTAAAAGTTTTGGATATTCTGAAACCGATAACCGAAAACAAGTAAATATCTTCGAGACACTTATTAATGGATAACGTATGTACTTAATTAAGTTTTTATGGAACTTCTAAAGTGAGAGTCCTATTCGCACTTGTGCAGTATTTTTAAGACAATTTATGTTATAATTCCCTTAAAACTATATTTCCCTTCACTGCAATTTATTTTCGAAAATGTTCTGTCGTTTTTTGAACAACTCTTTGCAACATAAGTTTCTTAATGTTTATTTAATACTAAATTCGTCGCAGTTTAAATCTCTAATTTTAAAGTTATCACCGGAGCATGCTAAGCGACAGAGGAAAATAGAGACAGCAACAAATTTAATATTGCGACACCGAGTCTAAGCTCAATCGAGCACTTAATATAAGTAGTAGGCACCGCGTAATTTGAAGAAAAAGTGCCCCCGGCCTGAATTTCAGAGGGGGCGCGCGTCTCTTCTGTCTCGAATGGAAAATCATTTTTGACGGATTAAGAGCCTTAATTCCGCCGCACGAGAGTCTACTTTCGTCTTTCAGAATTCGTTAAATCGAAATAAATTATGCAAAGAACCGGGAAGAGGTTTCGACATCGACGAATATTTAATGAGCTGGCAGCCGTTTGTTTAATTACCTTTTCAGAAAAAACGCTATTGATTGAAATAAAAATATATTTATTTACGTCATTAGAGGGTGATACAACTTTCGATTTTAAATTTTTGTCTACTGTCATATTCGGATTAGATTGTTTACTTCTTTATTTGCAACATACCAATTCTATATGCTGTAGGACATAAATATAAGACATGTAAAAGTAAAGAATTATATTTAAAATTCCGTACAAAAGTACAGTGCACCTGTGGCATGTGTTGAAACAGAAAGACTTTGATTTTATTCTGTTCTTTCGTAATTTAAAATTTGTATTCAAGGAAAAGATTACTTATGTGTGGTAATATAATAATAAATAGATAGTAGTAATGTGCTATCGTCACTAGATTTTATGTACTCTGGTCACTAAGCTAATACATCGAATTCTAATTTGGCCACATTTTCGAAGTACTCCTTGCTACATCTTAAATATTTATAAAATCAGTAAATTTATTTAAACCCTCTAAGCAAAAATCACTGATAAGTTTTCCATTCGTCATTATGCGTTAATATCTACTGTTAATAAGATATAATTGAGATGTTATTCAACTAAATATAAGTTACTTGTTCATAACAGGTTAATTTTCCCAATCTACAAAAACCTTTTTGTGTTACGGTTACTGAAGTATAACCTTTTTGTTAATGTCTCAGAAAAAACTTGAGTAGCGAATTGCAATTGTTCTTATATGAACTAGTTAAAATATTTTTTATATGTGAATTTCAATCTCAGCGATCCCACTAACCATATTTAATACTGACTGGATTTCATCTGTTTAGACTTGATGCTGTTATTTGCTAATATAGGGACGTAAATAGTTGAATGCTTTCAATGCAGCCGTCACGCTTACAAAAACTCATTGGGCTCTAGTTCGCCCTTTGTACGCAAGGGACTGCGATTGAAGGGTCAACGATTTAAAAATGTTTGTCGTTGAATTTGAATATTTTAACTTCTCGATCAACGTTCCGACGGATGCGAGTAGTGTCACGACCGAAAAAAATATAACACGAATGAACTAGGCTTAGGTGAAAAAATACAGACCAAATACGAAATTTTACATTGTGCATTCAAATGGTGCTTTTATAAAACAATAAATTTTAGATTCGATAAGAGATTCGAAATAAAGGAGAAATTAAATCGAGAAAAACATGCTCGGCTCACTTCAGAGAAAGTTGATGTAAAAATATGCGAATACAGCATTACGTTTACGATACGGAAGGAGAAAATGAAGAAAATGAGAAATGATACGCACAGCATCATACGACGCGAGAATCACCTTTGAAACATATAAAAAGCGGCCGTAGACATGTTTAATTTCATGCTGTCGAATTTCTAATATACTTTTCATTCGAAAGCAATCACTAAACCATGGAATGCAACAAAATTACAAAAATAAAATTAAAATATAATATATTCGTATATCTATAAGCTGACTATTTAAGTTATCAACAACTTGTACATAGATCTGCGTTATTTTTTTACATTATTAGACAATTTTAATATAACGTTAATAACACCTCAATTTTTGTTTGTTGATTAAGTTATTATTGGTATTTACTATTTTTATTTCCTAGAATTTACATGCATATTTGGAAAAGGACTAAACTTAATGCGGAATCCGTTTTATACAACAATTGTTCGTTCTTATATACATTTTAAGATCTTTAATTATTAAATTCTATAATTTGGATGTTATTTAATTACAAATAAAAAGAATTAAAAATGCAAAAACATACGTTATCTTTACTCGATATTTCATAATAAATGCACATAAGGACGCAATATTTACACAATGTTAAAACTCAACTACAATCACATAATGTTCTTCACACGTACGACGGAGGTGAATACGTCCTAACCGAAGGTCCTGCCATACCCAAGGGTGGCAGTTTATTAGATGGTAACGGATATAAGTCTGTGGATGTGTCTTTTCTAGATTCGATGCCTCTATCTTTGCGCTCTATTCCAATATTGTTGTTTCTATGTAAGCTTTTATAAATTTTGACTATACCGCGCAGCCTTTCGTCTTGATCGTCGCTCGGATAGCTGTAATCGTTGGGACTAGATTTAAAATCTGTCTGTATGTAAGTGCTGTCATGTTTTGTATTAATATCGGAATTTGGCCATTCGTTATTATTACTTTTCTTTGGATTGATCTTGGTAGATTCAAACGCGTCTTTCAAAGATACGAAATTAAAGATGTCAGCGGCATTTTGTGGTTTCCTATTGATGAATATAATATCGTTGTAATTATTATAATCAGAATTGATCGTTTTGGGAGATTTCTTCGTTACATCTTCAACGGTTTTGTATGAGTGCATCGAACTTGAATGTTTATCATCACCGAACTTTGTTTTATTTTGAATTAGAAATCTTTTCAAAAATATGTTATTTCTTAACGCGTCTAGCGTGTTTTCTGTTGTCGTTTTTATTTCTGTTATTGGTTTTAAGTCTTTTAACTGTTTGTTTTTTTCAGTAGTAAAATTTGAAACAACTTTTGAAGCGTTATTATAATTTACTTTGTTAATATGATAATGTGTTTGGTCTTGTTTCTTATTACTAAAACTCTTCAGAATGTCGTCTTTGGTATGGTCAGATCTTAAATTACTTCCATCATAAGAAAATTTCTCGTAATCATTAGACTGAGTTGCAATTTGACTTTGAGGTGCCAAATTATATTGAGAAATAAGATCTTTAGAAAAGTTTTTTCGTACGTTATGCGCCATCGTATTTGCCCTTTCATCGCTTGTGGAACTTAGACCTTGGGTGCTTAACTTTGAATACTTTTTACCGAACCAATCGTCGGGATAAGGAGTATTTTCTCCTGAGTTCTTATTTTCAGTATGCTTTTTGAGAACATTAAAATTATTCATTGTTTTGCCGTTTGTCTTAACTTCATAATTCATTTGCTGATGTGGAACCTTACTGAGTAATATATTCTGAGGATTTTCCACGAGCTTATTTTGTGAAGAATATTTTTCATTCGAATGAAATTGCGAATGAATCATATTACTGTATTGTTCAGGGGGTCATATCTTTAAAATTTATCACAACGTTGTCACCATTTTCGCTTGACGATCTGGAAATAGAAGTTTTTACAGGACTAGTTGTAATGCCATATTGCCATCTCCACAGTTGTTTGTTAATCGCGTCTTGTGGTGTGTTATCATTTCTTTCCATTTCATATTTGACTAATTTTGTCATTTCTTTTTCGCTCTCTTCTGTGTGCATTCTTGACAAAGCAGGCTGCGAAGAACTTATTGGAGGTACATGAGCTCCTTGAGATGCTAGAAAAGTTATTTGAGGAGCGATTGGCTCGTTTTCTTTCGAATGTTGTATTGGTTCTTTGCTGAATTCGTATCGAGTTTCTATTGAGGCTGGAGAACTACGAACTGGCTGCACGGTAAGATCTTGAGAGTTCGTGTGCTTCACCAAATTACGAGAAAAAGCTTCAGGTTTTCTTCCTGTGAATAGATTTCTGTTTGTTGACGCCGACGCCATCATATTCATGTTGTCAAACATATTGTTGTATTTCTCTTCTTCTTGATTCCACGTATTAGAATGCGTTGGATTATTTGCTTCTTGTGCTAGATTATACTGAACTGATCTAAAATAAACAAAATTAGTTGCAATTTATTTTGATTAAAATGAACTGTATATTTAAGATTTACCTTTACATTACAAATCTTACCGTTGTATAATTTCAGGCACAGGAGGTGGTACTGGTAAATGATCTCCACTGGCACGAAAACCATTGCCATCGGCAACATAGTGTACTGTATACGTCTGTCCATCGTCTCCAACATATGAATATGATCCTTCAACCACTTGTTCTTCGTCATCAGTGCCAACATTTTCTATATGACTGTGTTGTACGTAATGTGTTTGATCTGCACCTAAAGCCCTGAATGCAAAAAAAAATATATAAATAAATAAAAAAGATCTCCAACGACTTAATAAGATTGTTTTCATATTGTTTATATTGTATTATATTATAATTATTTAATTGCTTAAAATAAAACCTTGCTCGTGCAATACTTATTTTAACTCACTCGTAACTATAGCTGCCATCCAAATCCATTTCATTTAGTAAACGCAAAATAGGAATTGCCGTTTCAGACGTTGTCGACACAAAGCCTGCTGGTGGTGGAATATATTGTATTTCATGTTGCGATCCTGTCTTTATTTGGTCACCGTTAACTAAGTCATTTCTTACTCCTTCAGCTGACTTAGTAACTCTTCGATCGGCTACTGCCATTTTGAATGGCGTTTGGGTGGGATTAAACGTTTTCGGGGTAATACGATCTGTAGGGTTATTATATGCAAGCATTTTTGATAAATGTTTCGGTTCTCTTTTTTCTATAACTATTCCTGAACCTGTGATGTTAAACATTGAATCGAAATATGGCTTCATTGCTGGCGGTGAACGAGTTGATCTGTAGTGCAGTTTTGTACGTGCACTATTTTCGTCTTCTTCATCTATAACCGGCTCGTAGGGAAGGGAAGAAGATAAATGTGGAAATGGTGACGGATAGACCGCAGGTGCTTTGGTACCGGTCAGAGGTAAATATTGATAATGGAGGTCGTTTGTTGTTTTTAGCGGAAAATACGGAACCGAAGTTTGGGTTTCCAGCGGTAAATATAAGGAACTGTCGGAAGACACACTCAGTGGTGTTTGAAAAGACGGAGGAAAAGTAAAACCTTGTTCATAATTTCTAGATATTGCTCCAACTATTAATGACGTCACGAACACGAACGTTATTTTTTTCTGAAATCGAACAGTATTTTTGTTTGTTTCGTTTCCATTTCAATAAATAGAAACAATAGTACTTAATTTCAAAAATATATGTATAACATAATTAAGGACCACTGACTCACCAATTTCATTGCAGTAAAAAAAATAAACTCAAATTTTAACCTAATTCCCGTCGTACAATATCCACAGCAGACAATATACTGATAATGAAATCGAATTCCGCATACATTTATACACATGCGACTACCGTGTGCTCAGGCATTCGTGAAGATGCCCGAGCCAAGTTTCTCTTGTAAGATGGATTCACTTTTCACTGCAATTACTTCTTTAATAAATGGTAACACAACAAATATTCAGAACTAAGTCTGTATGTGAGTAAATATGTATGTTGTTAAAAAGGCACGTCAATTGCTTTAAATATTTCAGGTATTTCCATTTTGGTATTATTATTTCTCTAACGTAATACTAGAAAAAAAAAATAAAGAATATTTTCTCCGTGTATAAAGGTAATATTTATTAAATAAATGTTATAAAAATATGAATCTTAAAATTTTAACAGTCATTGTAAGAGTCAGGAATTTATTTGAAGCAATGATTTGCAGAAATTCATGTTAAAGGGCCGGTTCAGAAACTTTGCTGATAAAATACTTTGCCTTTAATGCTAGTAATATTTCATTGCAGTGAGATATTATCATTATTGACACGCAAATGATGCTGATATGCAACATCATGCTAAAAAAAAACCTCGAAGCGGGAGGGAAAAAAGTACGAATTTCAAGTTATTTGCGAATCGAGGTACGGTCGTACGCCCACATAAATTCCGCGTTTTTAACTCGGATTATGTGTTTCGCACGCTATGATGCAATTTATACGGAGAGCGAGGTCAATGTCCTTCCGAACCGGTATCTCTTGAATTTTCGGTACGTTTTTCCCTCGTATCTATCGCTCGGCTGTCGGCACACGTTTTTGAACGCTTGAAGTTATGATAGTGTCTCACGGACCACCTTGGCGCGTCTAAGTTTTTTGGTTTTTGTAACGCGAGCACTTTTAGGTCCTATTACGAACCGGCTGTTAGAACGAAAACAAGTTTTGCATAGCTTCAGCGCTACCATTGCTAGGATTGTTTATTTATACCTAGTCAATTTGGGGTCATTTTGTATTCACGGAACGAATTATGTTTAAACACATTGGAATAAGGATGGTGTTTGTAGTTTTTAGTTAGTTTGTAGTTTCGTTTAAGATATTGAGAGAACGAGGAAAATAGTCCAGAGGAATGGGGGCGCCTCCTCCCATTATGAGTGAGCGGGTTCATGGACATTCTTACAGGGCTTTTTTGTAGGAGTTATAGAAATAAATAATAAAATATTATTTATTATCTATTTCTAATATATTATTATAATATTGGAATATTAGAGAATTTTGTGGTGAATTATTACGTTTGTAAGTATTAACCACGATGATGTGGTGAATACTTACAAATGCAATAATACGGATCAATTTGATGTCGTTAATTATTTGCATTTTATGATTGAGACTATGGTTAATGTGCCATTAAAAAAATGGTTCATTTATATTATTCTTATAATTACTCTAATAAACAATTTGTTGTTTGTTACAGGTAACAGATTTGAGGTTTCGAGTTATTAAAGATCGTGGATAAGGTAATAAAATAAATGTTTTGCTTAAAAAATATATTTATTCCACAACACAATTATCACACGTGATATGACATCACAATAGAGTTTAAGGTCGCTGAGTCATCTCATACGAGTCGTCCCCATCACAAGTGATTTTTCGTGATTAGAATAACTCGTTGAATAAAAATACGGGTATCAAATAAAGTTTACGTACGATTTATATAAAAAAAAAGTCCATCTGGATCACGCAATGACTTTTGTACCGCATTCATTCAATGCACTTTAATACTTTGCTTCTAAGACGTTTTGGAGTAGGATGGATAATTTTGTTGGGGCGGATAGTAGGTTTGTTGAGGATAATAAGTCGGTTGTTGTTGAGGATAAAAAATTGGTTGTTGTTGTTGCGGATAGTAAGTCTGTTGAGGTGGCTGCTGGGGATAGGTGTGCTGTGGTGTCGTAGGGTAATAGTTCGGAGGTGAAGGCGTTGTGGTATAGTGATGCTGGGGAGGTGGGGACGGATATCCCTGTTGATGCTTGTTCTTTTCTTCTTCCTCGCGTTTGTTTTGCTCTATGGAACTGAAAGTGAAAAAAAATGCCATGTATCCGTATTTATAAAAGTCTTTTGATTTTTTTAATCAAAAATGTTATTATTTTATGAATTTTGCAATATTTAATATATTTGGTGTTGAACCAAAAAAATCTTGCGTTTATACAATACACAAATTTAAATATTAAAAACTAATTGACAATAATTATTTAAATAATATTTAATACCTACAAAATATAAACAAAAATCCTCTAATCAATTAAGGTTGCGCCATTACATTGCATTTTTCTGAACACGTCTTAAATAATTGTCGCTATTGTCTTGTCAAAATAAGCATGTTATGATATGGCATCAATGTTATTTTTTTTAAACTCTACTATATGTGAGTTTGTTCACTAAGATAAAATCAAAAAAATATGATAAATGAAACCTGTTCATTTTTTATATAATATGTCGCTGTGGAATTTGTCAAAGGTTTTTGTTATGGAGAAGCGAAGAATACTATATTTGAAAATACCATGTATTTGTAATAGAAATTCTGTCAATTTGTGTAGTCAGTTTTTTGAATAATTAAGATAAGATTGAGAAATCAGTAACATAATCTATATAAAACTACTCGGATATTAGACACTATGACAGAATACAATTCAATGGATTTTGTAATTTTCGCCTATCTGTATATCTGTCTGAATTTGTCACGTGATCTCCGCAAAAAGTATCAGACAGAATTTGATGAAATTTGGTACGGTAATAGTTTCTGCCCTGAAGTAACTAAAGGATAATTTCTATTGCGCGTCGCTACCGTTTCTCTTACATTACGAATATTTTGAATAGGATCGAAATCTAGACCGACATCAGAATCGGAATCAAAATAGGGCTAAGATTAGAATCGAGAAATTAATGAGGTCGAATCATAGTCAACAGGGTTATCAGTCAGTACAAGAGATGTAGGAATACAGTATATGTCAGAGTTGAGGACGAAGACTAGTTATGAATAATCTAAAATTCGAGTAACTTCCTTAACAATGTCGATCCGTTTTTCTTAAAAATTAATTAATCGTATATGTTTATTGTTTGACAATACAAAATATGATGTTTATGTACATGTCTACCGACCGGTAGAATAGGCGATGGGTCAGACAGCTTTCAAAACTTACGCCTGTATCGCCGGCGGGATCGGGGGCGGCTTGGGCAGGTGGTCGCCCTCGGCGTGAAAGCCGTTGGCGTCGGCCCAGTACTTCACCGTGTACCTCACGCCGTCCGCGCCCACGTACGAGTACCAGCCCTTCTTCACTATACTCTCGCTGTCGGTGTTGGGGTTGGTCACGTAGCCCACCTCGCCGACGTGGGTCCCGTCGGCGATTTGATATCTGAATTGCGATGGTTCTTGGTTAGGAACATACTTTGTTCGCCACACGTCGTTAAACTTGCGTTTTCCTAGTTACCTATCCGTTTTGATAAATTTGAGAAGGTACTTATAGATTTGAACTGTATAAAGTATTGAAACTCCTTTGGATGCTTACTCATATCGTAAAATTAAACATTAAAATTTTTTAAGTGAATGCATTAATGTTAAATGAACGAATAACAGAATTTCTAGAAAGACTGGCTTCAGAATAATCAAGGTGCATATTTTCAGACACTATCTAGTCTATTAGACAGTTATTCAGTTCAAGCTGAATATATTAAAAACCAGGCGTAATAAAATATGGTATTTCCTAGCATTTGACGTTCGTTTTAAAAACGAAAATTTTGTTTGAACGAAGCATTGCCTTGTTAAATTTAAACATAATTTATTATCAGTTTCAACTTACTTTCTGTTTAACTTTCAAATTCATTAGCAAAAAAGAAAAAAAACTTGTTTTTTTACAAAATAGGTAAAATGAAAATGGCCGTTACCGACCAACGAGTCCCACAACGAATAACGGTCTATCAACAAACGGTAGATGTAATAAATAAAACCGGAATCAGGAATTTAAATTGATACCACATAACTGCTAAGCCGCTACATTTATTACTATTCTGTATTTGTCAAATTTGGCAGTTCGTCGACTCGCCATTCATGTGATAGTAACGGTCACGCTCTCGAATTCTGATCACGCGAATTCCTGGTTGTGACGTCACGGCTTTATCATAAACTTGTAGGGGACCTTGCATTGCCTCGGAGAAATAGTTTCTAATTTTTATCTATGGAATTATAGGCTTGCTTGCTTGTCTATGTGTATCATATGTTTGATTGTAGGAAAAATTTTGGTTTACTAGAAACTAATGTCTGTACTATTTTATGGAAATGTATAAAAAATAATAAAATATTGGATTACTCTTTTCTCTGCTCTGCAAAAAGGATTATATTTTCCACATCCCTATATTTAGGAAAATCCATGTCTCTAACTTTTAGTTCGAGTCTGTAAAGTTTTCGAGTAGGTTTTGAGTCGCATATCGCGATAAAGGTCATCGTAAATAGTACCGTAAATATGTGGTTTGAAATGTTATTAAAGTATATTAATTATTGTAATTCGAACAGAGGAACGGTTGTAAAAACTGAAGGAAAAAGAAAACATATATGCATATATTCCGAATTAATATCATAAAGAATAGTTATATCGTTTTTTTTTTACCTAACCGCATTATTTAGAATGCCTATGAGACAGAGGCAACTTTTCCTCAAGAAAAGGTTGGATAATGCCCATGTTAAATATGATTGCCCCTGGACTTCTAATCTGCGTGATTCAATCCGCGCAATGTGGTGTCCAGTTAAATGTCATTTTTCTTTTCAGTAAACCGAGAGTATCTCCCACGAGCTTCTTTTAAAACTACTCCCAGCAAAAAGTCAATGGTAAAGTTAATGGAACTCATTTCAAACAAAAAGTTAACTTTGAAATTATTTTTGACGTCAGTTCCAATTTGTGTAAAAACTTTTTGTTAAAAGTTAATTTACGAAGCGATCGTAGAAAAGATGCTAAGTAATAATTACGAGAATTTAAACATAGAGGATTTTTAGCTCCTTTCGAAGTTTTAAATTATGATGTGATTGTTTATGATGTGACTATGTAAATACATCCAAGGAATACAATTACATAAGATGGCTGGCATGGCGGAATCAAGTTCGAAAAGCATGAAAATATAAGCGGATAATAACAATCTATAAACTATATATAATTATTTTATATGCAGACTTTTTAAGTAAAGCTTTAAATTTACTCAAAGATAAATAAATAAAGTTCAAAATTATTCAATGATTTATCTAAAAAAAAGTATATAAGGGAGCAAACATTTAAAAAAATATGTACCGACGTGTGTAGTGATAGAACGAGTACAAACAAAACAAAATCAAAATGATTTCATGCAATTTTTTTGTTGCGGATAAAATTGATACAAACATTTTGTTAGATGCAAGGTGTGTGGGTTTCTAAAAGTGCCGTATTCGATCTCAATTTACGGCGCTTTTAACGAAGCTTTTACCCAAGTTTGGGAAGCTGAACGATCACCGTGTGGGCGGAGGACCATGACGCGAGTGTTTTGTTACAAAAGGTACGCCACCTATTACTTGCAGTTTTTCATATGATCATCAAAAGTACTCACTCGTATTTGTAGTTTCCATTTTCACCTATAACGTGTTCGTTCTTGATGATTTCCACTTGAGGAGTCGTGGTGGAGGGTCGTTGCGTGGTCGT